>JAUMHR010000016.1:1838346-1864671 GCA_032361145.1 Enteromius fasciolatus | reverse complement strand
TATATATAATTTTTTTGTCTTTTTTTAATCTAAAGTTGAAACTGATTTCCATAAATACAGTAGAAAAACAAAAACGTATGACCATGTCCCTTGCCTGTAATTGGAGCCACGTGTTTTTAGCTTGCTGTAGCTCAGGCCTGCCAGGAAGGCAATTATCTGGATGGTCTTGCCCAGGCCCATCTCATCTCCCAGAATGCCTCCTGCTTGCTGGCAGTGCAGTTCCCACATCCACCTGACACCTGTCTGCTGATACCTGGACAACAAAAGCAAACGTTTTGTCGCACAAAACGCAGCCACAGCACAAACACAAACACAGTGGCTGATGAATTAATCATAGAGCCATTATCACTATTGATTCTGGATAAATGGGCCATAAGTGTTGCCCAATTGATGTGCTGTAAAACACAACTAGAACACAACAGCCGAGTCCTTTTTTCTAAGTCTAAAGCACTTCACCCCTCCCCTCCTTTACAGCTCAGCTTTCGGGACTCATAAAATTTCTGTACGCAGTTAATATTTCACATTGTATGCGCATGTGTAAGAAAACAAGACTTATTGATTCTTTTCTTTCATTATGAGAGTATGTGTGATTTGTGCAAGGCATACTTAAAGAGTTTCTTCCAGAGGAAACCAGGCATTTTAAATCCTTCATCGAATTCTGCATCACTCTCTTCGGACTCATCCTCTCCCGCTTCTCTTTTTGCCTCTTTTTCCCGAAGTCTTTGCCTTTTCCACTTCCTGAAAGAAGACAAAACCGCAACAAAACCATTATCGTCATCAACTTCAAGCCCTTTGATACTGAACATTCACCAATACAGACCAATCAGCAATAAGCACGAGCAGTTCTTGACCAATATAAATCCGCCTTGCCAATATTTAGCCTTTTTTAATTATCCCATTGGCCAGTTTTTTTATTTTGGCTTATTTTTTTTTATTTCAGACTAAGCTGAGCTACTGTATATCCAGTATGCTGCTATGTTACATTCATTGTGTAAAATTAGTGTTACCTGCATATAACTCCCAGTGCACACAGACTTAACTTCCTCTTTAGTCATGTTTTAACTATTTATTTATCTTATTTATTTATACTATTAAATATTTATTTATCATAGAGAATCAAGAAACTTCTATTAAAAGTACAAATATCTTTATTTTATTTATTTTTTAGTACGTAGTTAAATACATACATGAAATATAAATTTCACTGCAACCTGTGCTATTTACTATCTTTATATTAAGTTTGATATACATTTTCAGAATGATCTGATTTATATTTGCCTGCAACCACCCTGTTCTCTATGAAATCGGATCAAAAAAATCATATTGGTCGACCACTAAGCACAAGGCTACACAGTTCAGTCACAAAGTAGCTCCGAGTAGCTGTGCTGCATGTCTAAAACAGAGACGGACCACCGACTGGTGTGGACACAGTATCACGTTGAACGACAGACCCCACAGACATTTCCCATACTGAGAACTTCACATAACGTATTTTATTAACAATCTTCTCAAACTAAAACAAGTCTACAGCAGACATTTCAAATCTGACTCTGTTAAAGATGCCTCCTAAGGGAAAGTTTGCAAGGTACCAAAAGTCCCCGGACTCGGTTTTTAATTTCCAAGCCAAAGAACTACAGACAGACAAAGACAGAAACCGAAGAGAGAGAGAGCGAGAGACCTTTCGCTTCCTCTGCCCCTCATTCCAGCAGGCCAGATTTAATTGACCCACTTCTGGCTTCAGGGAAAGCTACAGCAGTTAGTGGCAGTGTCGTCAGAAAAGCAAATTAAGATTGATACAGACAATTAGGAGTTTGAGCTCCCCAAGAAAGGTACACAGAGAGGAGTGTAGGGAAAAAAAATCCATCTTCATTTGGGGTTGGTCCTGTCACTCCGCAATGAAACTGTTCCCTTTATCTGGGGCTTCCGAGACTGCACTTGTAATTAAGTCAAGACTAAGCATTGGTTCAGTTAATTACGTTTTTTCCCCCCTTTCTTCCACCGCTCGGCATTGCTTATGCTCCGGCATGGCAGAAATGTGTGGCCGCATTCACATTTAAACCAACCAGAGCAGAGAAATATGGAGAGAGAGCGTATGCCAACTCAATTTGCTTACTATAAATACGAATGCATAAATCTTGTTAGGTTTGCTTCCATCTATTACATGCACGTTAACACTGGAATAAATACATGCATACCATAATGAGAAAATATGAATAGGCATAGAATTTGCTTAGTCAAGGAACAGCTGCCAATCTCATCAGTGGATTAGGTTATCTGTTCTAGCATACATGCTAAGCAAAGTAACTAAACATATGAATAGCCTTTGACTGTAATGATTGGGACAGTTTATGAAAACTTACCTAATTCTTTGCCTGTAATACTCAATATCTCCATCATCTTTACATTTCTTGACTTTTCCTCCTTTCTGAGAGTCTTCATCCTCTGAGCTGCTAGGGATGTACTCGTCGCTCTCATCCTGCTTCTTGGGCTTCCTGGTTTTAGCCTGGTTCTGCTTGTATGGTTTAAGTTGGTACTCTTCATCTTCATCCACCCATAACTCATCATCATCTCTTTCTGGTCCTTCTATCAGCTCATCGCTCGGGACGTACTCTGAAGCCTCGCTGTCGGACGTCTGCTCCCCATCGCCTCTCCTCCTCCTGGTTCGGGACGGCTCCTTTTCCACCTTGGGCCTGGCTTTGGGGTGAGCCTTCAGGGCGGTCCTCTGGAGTTTACGCATCCGCTTTTGGAGCTTCTTATCTTTGCTGGAGAGCGATCTGCTCTTTTGCTCTTTGCCACCTGGTTCCTGTCCTGGGTGCTTCTTAGTGATCTTCTTCTTTAAGATGGGTCTCTTCCTGCTATCCGCTAACAGGGCTTGGTCGGCGAGGTATTTGTCGAATCCCGAGTTCTCACTGAGCATAAGTTTTCGAGGCTCTTTTTTCTCTTGCTTCTGAGGGATCCGTGAACCGAAGGGGGTCATGTGACCTGTGCGGATGAGCTCTTCCCATTCAGATTCCTGAGCTGGCATAAGCATGCTGCCCAAAGTGGAAGGGCCTGGTTCTAACAGACGCAAACAGTGTAGAATAGTATCACAATTAGGCACACAAAACCAAATTATATATATATATATATATAAATAAATGCAGACATTTGGTAATATTCTGTTTAAATCTGTAGAAGGTGTTTTTATTGTGATCATAAACTGTGCATTATTTACATCTGTTTTTGAATTTGATATTAATTTTATTCAATATTTAACAACTGTAACTGTCAATAATATTATCATTTATTTGAGTAAATTGAGTTCTCATAAATTGACAATAAGCTGTGAGGTTAATATGTCTAGAAAACAATATCTAATGAAAATTCAAATTCCAAAATATCGTAACATAAACTCTAGATGCTCCATCAGGCAGAACCACTACCACTAGACATACACAAACATATTAAAATTAATATTAAAAGAAATACAATAAGAAAATTTACATTTAAGTGTAAAATATGTTACGCCTATTGTATACACCAAATTATTGTTTAGCAAGATCAAAAGAGCATAATGTTCCAATACATATAAATGATAAGGCTAATAATGCACCTAAAGCTTCTTAAAGAAACAGTGCTTCAAACTTACCTTCGTCATCCTCAATCAATAATTCTGCTTCAAGCTTCTGGATATCTTCTCCATCAAGAACAGCCTGCAATCTCTTCTGCTTGGCTCTGATCTTTTTTAACTGCTTCTCCTGTAAAAGACAAAAGGTTTATGAAGTATTGTATAGGAAGTATTTTCAAAAAGCAGCACATTATTGAAATATTAAAATCTCTTTTTTATAATAAGGAAACTGCAAATATATTAAATATAAATAGTAATAATTTAAAATGGACTAAGTCTTTTCATTTTATCTGATATTTTTCCAGCAACAGGCTAAACCAAGCAAAATAAATATAAACAGTACAGGTTATGCTTACCTTGTTCTCTTTTTGTCGTTTGACAGACTCAATTTTCCTACTGATGTCTTTGCTAGAAGCAGCATGAGGAGCTAACTGCTCTAAAATTTTGTTGATGTGTTTCAAATCAGTTGTACATGACCTGAAATGCATTACAAACCAATCAAATTATTTTGAGCTTAACTTTCAACACTGAAACATTCTTTTGACAACCATACATAATGCACTGGTTTAAGGTCAATAAGGCATAAATTCACCTGACGTCATCCAGTACAGACTCGTATTCTTTCTCAGCCTCAGCTTTGGCTGCTGCCTGGTTGGCCTCGTGAATGGCCCTGTCCACCTGCTGCAACACACCTTGCTCGAGAACATCCTGGTCATACACATCCACTCCCAATCCCTGCAGCTCTGCAGCCTGAGAGTTGTGGTCCACTGACTGGATCTCCTGACGGTTGATCTGGAGAAGGGCCTGGGATTTTCTAGGATTCTGTGACCCAACATTCTCTGGACATGTAGCCGCTGGCTCTTCTTTACTGCTTCCTGGGATGGAAAGGCCATTGTCTTCTTGGACTCCAGGAGTAAGGGCGCTGACGGGGTTGGACAGGGGAGCCAGAGCCTGGTCCTTGTTACCTTCTACTGGCATTGCCAAGTAACTGCGAATAAGGACCACCTAAGACTGTAACCTTTGGATATGTTTGATTACTTAAACACCATAGTAAAATTATTTTAATAACAGAGAAACCGTTAAATAACAACAGTTTACATTGGGAATCAGAATAATTTTCTAATCTCTTGAAAATGGTGAAAACATCTGTATTGAACAATTACACTAACTGTCAACGACCATAACAAAAGACAAAATAACAGAAGACTTCAACAGCTACGAATAGCAAAGTAATAAACAATAACAACGCGATCAACCGATTTATTTCAATAAAAAAACATGGTTATATTGATAATTGATTATTTCATTTCAAGTTTAAAATTATTTAAGGGGTGATTTATCTAAATAGTATAGGTTTGTGTGCTAAATGCTAACCGCTAGCATATTATTATTGCTGCTAGCATTCAACTCAAGTCACACTTTTAAAAACCCAACAATAAACAACAAACCTTCACAACGACCCGACTCTTTTTAAATGATTTATTCGTTTATCGTGAAATCCATTAAGATCTCGTTTTAGCTTTGCTGTGTACTACTATCCAGCATGTGAAGCTGTTATACAATCACTGCATAATGAACTGTGAAGAGAGCGTATAGGGCACCGTGTAAATGTCACCGGCTGAGGAAACATGTCAAAATAAAAGTCAGCAGCGGACGTACAGATAAAAGACAGTACTTTTAAAATGATAAATACATGAAAAGGCTGAATAATAATTAGAATAAAAAAACATTAATCACAGATCAATATAAACATGAACATGAAGCTCACCCAAATATATAAATTGTATTAGATTATTTGAATTGTATATATAATTTACATAGACTATTTTTAATGCAATATCATTTTATTTAATATTTAACAAATATAATTATTACGTTATTGTGCTTTTTATTTTATGTTTGAAAACGTAGCTGCTAACGTTGTACCTTAATGGACAGTTTACAAAATCATACAGCGCCCTCTTGAGATAACAATGTTTACAATCCCTTTCATGAATACATGGCAGCCCTTTCTTCATAAATGTTTATTTTACAATAAAAATGCAACATTATTAAGGGATTCAACTCAATATATGTAAATATATTTATCTCTTAATTAGCGTGGATTCGGCTGAGGCCTGCGTTTGTTTTAGTATGGCTGTAATACTGGTGAATAAACTGTAGATGGCGGAAGCGAACTGCTTAATATTATTGGCTCCCAAACTGCAAACTTCTAGAGCTGCGAAGGCCGCAAAAGACATTTGCAATGTGCTGTCATGTTTTAACACGAGGGGAAAGTATGGACGTGTGAAGCCAACCCATAAGAGCTGCAAGTATAATAGTTTATACTACGTTTTCCAATCTATTTTTTTTGCTCTCTTCTCAATGGACCTATTATAGAATGAACGCCAGTGTTTGTGACACATCAAAGCCAGCGATCAGGAAAACAGCCATTCCATAATATCCTGTGCTTGGTGTGCACAACTTTTATTGCTTATTTTCCTAATGATATCATGCCATCTATATTCAATTGTTCTTGGTCCTTGAGTTTGCTGCCAGAGGTTGTCTTCCGTATGACAAGTTTCCCCACTCCTGTGTGTTTCCTTTCAAAGCCTAAAGGAAATCATATTATATTTATGGAGTTTTGTCAACTTGGCATTACTGAGGTACTAATTGATATATCCAGTGTTTGAACAATCTCCTTTTCTAAATGTTTAGAATGTAATTGAATTTTTTTTTCTCTTCTATACAAGTTCAGCACTCATATTAAGTTGATTATTGTTAATATTATTATAATTCTTTTGTCGTAACTTGTAAAGTTAATTGTGTTTGTGATGTGATTCAAATTATGATCTTGTGTTTGTGCTATCTGATAAATATTATTTAAATATTACTGTTTTAGTTCGTTTGACTAAACTGGACCGTGCTTAAGTTATACTTTATTCAGAATTAATGGAATAGGATACAGTAAATTCCTTTCTGACATATGTAAGAAACAAGTCCAGGCTTAAGTGATGAATTGCACCAATTGCTTTATTCATATTATAAAATATTATGTACTATGCAGCACCTGGAAGGTTTCATGGATCACCCTGAGCTTTGAATGTGTGGGTTAGCTTGCTTTTAAAGTACGTGCTTCTGATGATGCTATAAATTAAAATGTCATATATTTCCCGTTCTTTGTAGTTTCTGACCCCTGAAGTTGGATCTTTGTGCAATGTGAGGGATTCTGTTACTTCTTGGTGGAGCTTCAGATGATTATTGATAGATTGGCGGGCAAGTGCGTTGTATAAACCTCAAATGAACTTTTTCTTTTTCAACAAGTCCTCCAGAAACTTGACTTTAAAACGTACACTGCTACATCAGCTATGTATATTTGATAGAATTCATTTCTTATGGCTTGATTTTTCTGATTATTTTTTGGCCTAGGTTTCTATACTATATAACAGAAACTGATGCAAAGCTCATGGTCTATGAACAAAATGAGTTTATTTATACTACTTTTCAAAATAAACAGAGGATTTAATTAAAATCTTATCCACGTTTCACTCAGTCGTTCACAAATGCATCTTAACCAAACATTGGAATTGTTAAAATATACACAGCGCATTATAGCGGATTTTTTTGTTTGTACGTTGTGAATAGACTTTATAAATGTCACGTAGGCCCACTGAGCAGAAACAAAAGAGCTTCTATTGCACATCCATAGAGAGTCAATGTTAATACTAAATAACAAAGAGTTTAAGCCAGTGGTTTTCAACCTGTGGGCCGACGGTATTGCAATTATTATCAACAGAAATTGTAATATTGTTAATATAATAAAAAATGTCTAGTTTGCTGATCCGTTATGTATATTTTCTGTTTATTCAATACATTACCAGTTTATTCAATAAAGACAATTAACAGCCTTGCTTCCGAGTACTTCGTTAACCCGACACAAAAAGCGGGATCGTTTCAATTCTTTTGCAGTGGGCCGCGGAAACATATATGTTTGGCTGTGTGGGCCGTGAGTTAAAAAAGGTTGGGAACCACTGGTTTAAGCAACAAGTGCTAGTAATTGTTCATTGGATGTACACGTCTAAATCTCAAATTGTGAGATTTGATGCAGACTGATTTTGTCGTGAACTACTTCAGTTGATTTATTAAATCAGACATACTGGGATAACAACTTAAGTTTTAGTCTGTTCCACACATATAACTATTTTGTGTAGATGAGATCTATCAAACATGTTGTATATGACTTCACATTTTGCATCCCTATTATTTCATGAACATTGTTTACAAAAATTCACTACAAAGATCAGCGTAAATCTCCTGCCATCATGAACAAATGCACAAGTATGACAAAATCACTTAATCACTGCTTTACGTCTTTCTGCCTCTCTGTGTGGATTCTTTTGAAGGTGGATTGGCAATTCAAATATTTACTCAGCATGTACAGTACATGAAACAGAGGAAGACTCAGAGAAGGGAAATGGAAGTTGATGTTTGAATTGCTCCCAGCACAAGTCTGTACATGTTGCTCCGGGGGAGAGCCTAGAGTGTAGGCAGGTGGAGAAAGCTTACTCAAATAAACTGTGGAGCCACAAATGAATTACCTCAGCCAGCAATATACTCTTAATGTTGTTTGGAATCAAAGCCTGACCTGTTAAGAGGAATGTAAACTGGCTCCATACTTTGGGGATTTTTCCCTGATCTGACTTGCCTGCTGATCTGGCGGTAGTCAATGTATTGGGTAACCACCTGCGGTTGTAGCCGTAAATGCTGTGTGAAAGTTCTCAGAAACACGTTGGTGCTGGTAGTTCAGAGTGCAGCGCATGGACAGCATGTACAATTGGTACTTCATTTTTTATGATTTTTTATTTTGCTTTTTATATATAAAAACAAATATATGTATATATTGTGCATTCCAATTAATTTTAATGAAACTGCAGTTGGGTTATTTTGATTAAGTTAAAAATAAATATAGCTAACAGAATAAAAAATATGATAACATAATAAAAATGTTATAACATAATAAAAACATTATTTATAAATATTATTGATAAAATAAGTATATGCACTATCATTCAGTTATGTAAAAATGTTATTTTGAAAGAAATTAATACTTTCATTCATGAAAGAATCTTAAAAAAATCAGTTTCTATAAAAATTTTAAGCAGCACAACATTCATATTATAAAAGCAGTGAGCATAAAGTAAAAGGGGAAGTTAACATATTATAATGATTCCTGAAGGATCATGTGTGTGTATATTTATTTATTTAGTTGTGCGTTATTGCATGACATAACTAATGTTAGAGCTGGGTTTGGAATCTCCATCTCCTTCAACTCTCTGCCCTTTTAATTCAGCACTACTAGGTCTTGGCAACAATTCCCACAACAGTAGGGGAGATGGAAGGCTAATATGTGATTTCTTTGAAGCAAATGAAGTGGACCGTAAGTCTTTTTTTTTACCTTTTGCTTGCCTTTATCACCATGGGAACATAATGTGTGTGGAGACCCAAAAGTTCCTAAAGATCTTTGCCACCACATTGCAGATGCATTGAGCAGTTACCCACAACTGTGCGTATAAAGCAGGCACGTATCTCCGGGTGGGCTAGCATGGACCCTCATTCATACCCACCCAGCCACAATGCACAGTTTTGGAGACACATCTAAAGAGCAAATCCTGCACACACCCCTGATTCAGAGCAACACCAGCTGGGACTTTTATTCAGATAAATGTAAGATCTTAGTGGCTTTAGGTTTCATTTGTTTTAGGAGCCAGTGCACAAGCAGATGGCACCAGAGCTAATAGATGTGAAATAAATGCCACAAAACTACTTTTTTTTATTTTATTTTGTGGGGTCATCGAACTCCTTATGCTTGACTGCATGCTTTGTTCTTTTCATTGTCTTCACTGGTAAAGGTTTAAGAAAGTGGTCAAAAGTAAATTAAACAGAAGTGCCCCTATTATGAATTTTTAAAAATTACCTTTCATGCGGTGTGTAACACTGAAAATGAAAGTTTTAAATCTGAATGTGCACCATGTCTCTTGAAAAGAGAGTCGACTCTGGATCATTGAAACAAATCATTTTTAAAACAAGTCCCAAGCCGTTTCGTGCTGACGTCAGAATGAATAAATAGCATATTGACTGCCCACTTGTTGCTTTTTTTGCGTTGATTTAAATGAAAATGCAAAATAATGTTTTTTGCCACTAGGTATTGCTTAAATTAAATCGACCAATCACCAGAGTAGTTTAAAAAGAAATTTATCGTTGAACAAATTGTTGAACGAGTCATTGAACAAAATAGGTAAGCATAAATGCATATTATAAGAAAATTAAAGGGTTTTTTTGGACCTTGCATGCATGTCAACCTGTTGTTTGCGACTCCCAAAACCAAAAATATGAACCTTTCATAAATCATAGTAGGGGCACTTTAAGCAGAATATTCCTGGTTCACTAAATATAAATATAAATATAAATATTTTTCCCCTTATTACCACAAAAAACAGTTTAAAGTAGAGGAGAACATTTTTTAAGATTTAAAAGCATAAATATCTGTAAGATTACAAATGCACTATGCAGATTTTAATGGAATAATGTATTATTTGAACTCTTTTTTTTTTTATGGTTTTAGGCTTTACCCTGCGTGGTAATGGATCTAAAATTGTAAAGAGAAATAGTAAGAGGTTTCTGTAAGAGAGTTTTGCTCTATAAAAAAAATAGGAGGGGCACCTTTATACTGAACCCATAAAATTCCTTCAAGATTTTTTACTCTAATGAGAAACCAGCTGTGTTAATGCATCTGCCATATCATGTACAGAGAATAATTTATGAAATCTGAGCTATGGATCTGTCCAGTGAGATTTGTCATTATATGGATCCATAGCACTCTCAACGGCCTAAAGATTAATTTTAGAGAAGGAAACGAGACTCATACATCTGTAGGCATGCAGCAAAACATTTCCATTTAAATCGCATTCTTCATGAGCTCCAGTTCAGACAGGTGGAGCGTAAGAAGATCGCTGTGATATTTCACCCTCCCACATCCCTAAACAACATCAGTGGATCTAATCTTCTTGGTTTATATTTGAGATACAAATGCATTAAAATGTACAAACTGTTTATGTGACCAAACGGTTGGACTTCCTGTGAAATCATTTTACTTTCTATTCCGTATTAATGATTATTAGAGCTTGATTCACAGGAATTAATTGTTTATACACTGGGGATAATCAGTTCCTGATTGCACAATTACATTTACTGATTGGACACTTATCAACAGCTGTCTCTGCTATTCACTGTACTTATATTAACATAATTTACTTAGAGATTGCATCATAACATGTCTTCTCTAAAGCGCGTGTCCCTTCGTCTTGTATGGTAGTAATTAAAGTCTTCATTCTTTGTAGGGAATGGCTGCAGAGAACAGTTTGCCATGATTCTGATGATGATAAATGACTTGGACCCTTGCTTCATATTTAGCTTGGATGAGTTGGTAGCATCACGTCCATTAGCTAAGCAGTATCGAGTTGAAATACATCTGTAAGTGATTTAGCAATTGAAAGAAGCATTATATGCTCTTCTGAACTGATGTGTTGACGAGGCATGAAGGTGTGGAGACCGCTGTGTTGAAGTGTCAGCGTCAAGCAGCTATTCTCTCTTTCTGGAGTTAATCTCCCAGTCATCCACTGAAATGGATTTCTGGAGCCTCGGTTGTATAACGCAAAGGTGCGTTCGCTGAAAAAGCATCTGTGAAACATGAGAAAAAGCAGCTGTAGCCAAAATAATGATTAACCAGATGAGTCGACATCTGGTCAGGCTGGTGAAAGTCTGCGTGGAATTCCATTTGTGTGTGTTTTGGAGGGGGTGATGTATGCTGTGTCTTTTCAGCAATGGCATCGGGGACCCCATTCACCGGCAGAGCTCCGGGGGGGTTACAGTCAAAGGCCTGAGATTAATAACCACACAAATGAGCACACAACCCGAAACACAACACGTCCATCCAATCTTGTGTCTGAGGCTGCGCTGACACTCAACAGGCTACGGATGCATAATTTAGTGTGAAGGCAATGGTTTAGTGCATGTCAGAAGAACAACAAAGGATCTTCTGCATCCTAAAGCAAACGTTCACGCACCTATTTGCATTTGATTTTCTGTATTTCTTGGACATACAGAAAATGTTTTGGGGATTTCAGTGAATGAGGCAGACGATGGTTCGGTAACCACAGACTGATTACACTATTGGGGTTATATATATATATATATATATATATATATTTATAGTTAGTTTTTTTTAATATAACAAAACTCTTGATCGTTAGTTGATAGTTTTTGTCTGTGACTTTTTGTGTATTAATGCTTTCATTGTGGTATTTGCAATCCAGTAAGTTACTCGGAAGATTCAGTAACCACTGTTGGATTCAGTTAGACTGATTTCAGACTGGTAACTCACTAACTTTTTAAACTTCAGAACTGGTTCTTAAGAGTAATTTGTTCATGAATCCGACTACACTGATCGCGTTGTATGTTTGTTTTGGCATTTATCTCCCTTTTATTGCAACACTTTCAACACAGACTGCAAAGTGTACAACTCATATAAACTATGATTTCTTTCGTTGTGATGCTGAATGTTTACATGTGGACGGCTATTTAGCCATTTAGGAGACACAAGTCTTCTGAAGCCAAAATCCTTTTGTGTTTCACGGAAAAGAAATTATATGTCATGGGTTAGAACAACATGAGTAAATGATGACACAATTTTCAGTTATGGAACTTTAATAGCATTTGAATTGCATTCAAATCAAAGTCTTTAGTGGTATTTAACAATAACTTGAAGTATAAACTTGAAGTATAAACATGGCTGTTGCGTCTTCATCAATGTTTTCTGAAAAGTGTGTTAAATATGGTTCTGGCACGTTTATAGTCTTGCCGACAGGCCTCATGGGCTTATAGGCTCTTCCTGTGTAGGAAACATGCTTTAACTAAGTTTCCCTCCTCTCCCGTGTGCCACCTCCCCTTTGTGTCCATGTTTCCCTTTATGAGAAAGAATTCACTGTGTCAACACTATTAATGAGCCATCACACCCCCCTGAGCCGGCAGACACAGACTGTATTACATTTTAAGTGCTTAGGAATCAAAGAAATCATGTTTGCTCTTGCCATACTTTGAGAGCTTATCTATGATTTATGTTCAAATGCCTTATAGACATATAGCTATACATCTTGTTTGTTTTATTGTTTTTATTATTTCATATGACCTGGAAATCTAACAAGACATTTTTTTTTTACATAGAATCATTGTTTTTGGAAACAAATGCACTAAATCCCAGGATATCTGTGTGTTTAATTAGAGATAAAGGTAATCGAAAGGCATTACTAAATATTTCATCGACTTGCCTCCAGACACTTTCTATTATGCATATATTTCGGACTGTGTATAAAATGTTTATAAATGTTGACAGTCTCTGTCCATGACTGATTATTAATACTCATATTAGTTTTCTCCCTCATAACGCATGTATTGCTGTTGGGGAAAATGAGTCTTCTCCACAGTATGTAGGCTACTTGATGCATTACAGCAAGCTCAAGTAATTACAGGCTTTGCTATTACATTTATGAGGATAATTAGCGTTTTACAGTAAGCAAGAGAACTGGGCCTTCATCATTCAGGAGTGCTGATGCTCAAGCAGCATTGGAAGACTTGAGGAGTTCAGTGCCCTGATATTACCCTGCCCCTCTATTAACTCTAATGAGACAAACAGATGTGTGTGGCAATGTCTTTTATAGCAGTGTGGTGACTTATTCAGCAAAAATAAAGCATCCCAATGGAGAACCCATGCATAGAGGACAGGAAATGTAACTGTGGTAGGTTGCAACACAGAAGTAGCCTGGGTCTGATGCTCACTTCCATTTTCTAAAGAGTTATGTTGTTGAGGAAAACAAACTGATGCGGTGTCTTTGCAGTTTGAAGAGGTCATTGTTTCTTTTCTTGTTTTTTTTTCCTCTCAAGCGCTGACCTTGTACAATTAGTCTATGCCATTGAATGGGGACAGACCTGAGCTTCCAGTCAAGACTTGGGCTTTTTGTTTTCTCAAAAGTCATGAGAGACTTAAGATCTTAGGTCAAAAGAACTGTCCACCCATATCGTTCTGTCTTTTACCCATGTCAGCTGGTGGAGCCACTGATATTTTCTAAAGTCTGGAGTAGACTGAAGGTTCACAGATTGACTGTCTGTCCCAAGGCCCACGTGGGTCCTGAGGTTGATGTTATTTAACTCAGGGGGTTAAATCAGAAAATGAGCAGTCACAGGTAATTTACAAAAGAGTCTGAAGTTAAGTCAAGGACCGATCCAAAGTTCTGTCCTCACTCCAGACATTAGTGAGTCTGCAGTGTGCCCTGCTCGGACTCTAGGAAACAGATGTTTGTCAAGCCCAATAAAAAAACCTGGCAGACTGACATTTCGTGATATTAATCTTATTAATCATGATTGATGAAAAAACGTGGCAGCATAAAAGGGCGCATGTCTGTTTTTAGAACTGGCATGTTCACAATAAGCAGTAAAATTATTTTATGCTCACCGAGGCTGCATTTATATATAAACACCAACAACATTTACCATTTAAAAATAACTGTTTTCCATTGCAATATATGTATTTTAATGTAGTATAAATAATTAAGCACAATTTCATTGCTGCAGATGTGGAGTGTGTTTCAGTGACTAGAACCCAGACCTCAAGGGTTCAAACTTCATTTGTTTCAACACAGTAAAGTCATGTTCTACAAGGTTTGTAATGTCACACAGAATCAGGGCTGAAACTGTGCAACCTTGTTGTAGTGGCCCAGAGGGAAGACCTGTTTAACACTTAAACCAGTTTAACCAACTGCAAATCCCTCCTGACAGAGTCACAGCCCATCAAACATGTCTAGTTGCCTTTGTTTTTGTCATTTTATTTCTCATGTGTGCAACCTGCTGCCATTGGAAATCAACTGCAGGTCATTGCACGCCATCTTACATCTTGTACAAATTTGTATCAGTTGCACAATCATGGGAAAAACATAATGATCTTGTTCATTTATCTTGAGAGGACATTGTGCAATGTGAAATAATGTGGAATTGGAAAGATACAAAAGTCAAGAATCAGCTGGCCACATCTAATAATAGCTTGAAAGCGTGAACAGAGTGTGCTGCATTTTTTGGAAGGTATGTATGGGTCTTTTGCCTTTTTGATATATTAGAGGTTCACTGCACCAGGGAGTATAGAGCAAAACTGTATGTTGGCGTAATCAAAAATAAACCGTAAATTCCATTGGAGGGAATGATTAATGATTTTTTGGAGGGTCAAGCATGCATCCTGCTTTTGCAATGTTTATTTGCTGTTACAGGATATCCTAAAATGACCACAAATGGACAGATGTGAGACAAACAGTACATAAAAAAAGTCCCAAAGCTCTACCTGCTCGTTGTGTTATCTGTCTGTCAACACACTGGTAGCTTTATTTCAATGAGAGTAACTGAGAGGAACACAACTAAATGTACTTTCAGTTTTCTGGCAGTCAGGAAGGAAATCATGCTGACATGGGTTAGATTGGCATTACAAACAGAGCATGTTCTTGGCTGCGTTCTTTGTTTTTCTTTCTCAGCACCCAATGTAGCTGCTGTCAGCACCTGGTCAAGGTGCCAGTTAGGGGTAAATAGATCATTGCGAATTCCAACTGCACCTTCATTCATTCGCAAAAGAATCTTTGCAGGCAAAACCACTTGAGTGGTTTCCTCTTCCCAGGACCCTTGTTATCATATTCTGGTCCTAGTGACATTGCATTTGTATAATGTCAGCTTACGCTGCACTTCCTAATTTACTTTTAGCAGCAAGAGTTTATTTCTTAGAATTTGTCATTTTTGGCAGAGAATCATTTAGGCCTTTAGGGACTTTCTTTTTTATTTAGTCTTGCTGGGTTTTAGTTGAATGTAATTTAGGGAAGGTTATGTGAACTCTGGGTCCTGCTACTTGGTCGAGCTTTCAGAGATAATGATGTTGTGAGGAATCGGATCATATGTCAGATTCAGTGCCCCTAATTATTTGAGTGAACTTGTGGAGTGTGAAGTGAAGTGTGGAGGGAAAAGCAGATCCTTTCTGGATAACTAAATGATCCAGAGTCAAACTGCAGACACAGGCCAGTCCTTAATATATTATTTATGTGCAGGGAAAAGGTTATTACAAAGAGACACATTGTTGTAGGATCACTTCATAAATATGCCCACTTGCTGCTATTCGTTGTGATAAAAGGAAAGAAATTATGTATTTTCCCACATTATCCTGAAAAAAAGGACTTGCGCTGAGATTAGATCTCAAGACAGTTTGTCTTTTTTTAAAGAACTTCAGCTTTATTGCTAGTGGAGTTTTAGAATTTCGATTGATTTAAAGGGTTCGTTCACCCAAAAATTTAAATTCTGTCATTAATTACTCAATTGTCGTTCCATACCCAAGACCTTCATTTATCTTTTGAACACAAAATAAGACATTTTTGACAAGATCAGAGAGCCATCTGTCCTCCATAAACAGAAACGTTGCAAAAACATAGGTAAAGATTACGCACATGCTTTCACCCGGATGTAAACAAGGCTGATTACATCAAATGTTAAAGCTTGTGTATGCAATGCATTGAGATACTCTCTAAAATGGTGGAAGACGTAAGTCACAGGAGAAGAGTAAATTGTTATTTTTGTTTCATTTGTGCTAAATAGTATTCTCGTAGCATTGCAAAAGTGAGGTTGAGCCGCTGAAGTCACATGGACTGTTTTACCTGTGTTTTTGCATCCCTAATTTGTGTTCCAAAGATGAACAGAGGTCTTAGGCGTTTGGAACAACATGAGGATGAATACATTTTCATTTTTTGGGTGAACTAACCTTTTAATCTGATATAAAGTGTAAAACAGATTTTTGGTGTTCTGCGTTGTGTTATTATACCATCAAAATGTATTTATCTTATTTATTTAATTTCTCTTAATGCAAAAATCTTAATTTTTAATCTTAATCATCTTAATTTTATATTATTTCTTTATTGACTTTTTATCCACCAGTCAGTGTAGTTAGATGTTCAGTTTGTTTAAAAATGTTCAATTTCTAATAAAAAACCCATTCAAGCTTGACTAGCTTTACACTGGTTCATTTGATGATTAGAGCGAAAACTGGTCAGGATGTGGCATGTTATTCTGGGAGGAAATGGAAACCACTAAGCAGTGCTGTATATTGTCCATTGATCCTAAGACCTTTAAGGCATGAAGTCATCATTCTACACTGTATATACTGTATGTATCATATAATCAGTTCTGAATATAGTTGCCACCCTTCATTCACCCCACTGACAGCACACAGGCCTCCAGGGCACTGGACACTAAAGAAAATCTCAGAAAAAAATCTGAATCCGATAGATCCTGTTCATGTCAATGAGAGGTGGAAAGTTGGGGGCAGATTTTCTGTTTGGTTTCCGAATACTACAGATTACAACTCATATGCGAGGACCAGATGTTTTGCCACAGGGTTATAATACATTTCTCATCTAGAACTGCACAGGAACGTACGCATTTCTGGGGATGTGCCAAAAGGGCTAATATTCTATTGTTAGCACGGCTACTCATATTCACAAAACATTTTTTCATCTTGAAAAACGAGAGGAGGTGAGTTTTATTTTCTTGGAAGTAGGTTAAATATGGCTGTGTCTTTGCTTTATTTGTGCAATCATTCTATTGCTGTATTGTTTCTTCAAAGAGTCTGGGTTTGGGTTTGCTGTTCACAGCTAGTTAATCAAGTTAAAACCATTCAAATGTGTTATCTGAAGCGGAGAATAGTTTTTGTAACGGTAAAAATGCAAACCTAGTCATTTTTATTGTGAGCTTTCAGACAATTCTACATTGTGCACATTCGGTAATGTGAATAACAGTTCATCTATTTCCTTTCACAAAGGAAAAAAAAATGCTGAACATGGAATTTGCAAGAAAATCTGGACAGAGAACCGAAATCCATCAGTCTCTATCAGATAAGACCAAACATTGACTGCAATCTTTACAGATCCCATGAGGCCAGAGAATAATATATGTTGCACACTGTTCCCCATCCAACATTAGATTTACTTTTGCTCTTTTAAGGTAGTGTATACAATGTGTGGGGCCCTTTATGCTGAGAATATATTATTCTGTCAGCTGGTCTTTTTTTCCCATGATCTACTCATGTTTAGAGTGTCAGGAGATCAATAGAGTGTTGATCAGTTTATGAATGTATGTGTATGTATATATATATATGTTAGAAACATTTAGCAGTTTGGAGCCTGTGATACTTTTTTGGGGATTCTTTGGTTAATAAAATGTTAAAAAGAACAACATTTAGGCCTATTGTAACAGTATAAGTCTTTACTTAAGCATTTATTTTAAAAGACTTCTTAATGTAAATGAAAACATATGATTCTGTTACTATGAAAATCAATCTTAATAAATTTGACTTTCTCTAGTCTGTGTAGGACTTTGATTAAATAAATGATCTGCTGGTCATCTCTGCAGTACTTCCTGTCTGACCTGATCAGGTAGCTGGATTTCCCGCCCTGATGCTATTGACTCAGCTGGGCTTAGTGAAGTGTTTCTATCTGGACACACAGTAATGCAAGTCCAATTTGTAATGCAGCTAAAAAGGTTGCCACCCTACTAAGCAAGCTGTAAGCCCTGCTTTATTATCCTTCACACCTTTAGACCAAAGCACTTTAAAGACTATCTTGCTCTCAGGAAAACAAGCTTCTTATGAGCGTGTGAAATCCCTCAGCGTTGGTGTTTTTAGAAACCCTAAAATACAGAGGCAAAGGTCTGGAGAGCTTGGAGGTCTGATACACAAGGTTGCCCCCCAGATATTTTTGTGAGCCTTGAAAGAATAAAAAGAAGTGTTTGGTGGAGAGGCTTTAATGATTTAATTCTTTTTGTATTAATACACTTTGGTCTACATTTGTATTTCATCAAATGCTGCAATACTACAGAATATCCAACTTGAATTTATTCAAATCTAATCTGTCCTTAAATGCCTTAAGTGGTTCATTTTTTGTCCAGATTAAACGCAATAAATCTCCAAAACTGAAGGTACTAATATGTTTTCACTCACTCCTGTTGAAATAACAACAGTTGTAGAGTGGTTTCATTCCTCTTCCGGTGGTCGCTTTCTGAATTAATCACTCTCAACAGGTAACTTTCAGTGGGCGATCATGATGAATGGCACCAACTCCATTTAAAGTAAAACAGCAGTGATTAATAACATCCCCAGACTTCCCATACAGAGCAAGACAAATACACATCTCTCCTGACCTCTTGCCGTTCAGGGTGAAATCATAACCTTCCTCTCCTTCACACACATACAGCAATCAAAACAAACCAAGCCTTAGGCCGAGGAACATTGCTAATGCTAAACGCGCGCTGCAAGAGTGAAATTCATCACCCTTTGAATGTTTAAAGTAATTGGATCACATTCTTTGTTGTGCGGAAGGTTGAATACAGTCAAATTGAATGACTTAATGCAGTCAAAGACAATGGTGACTAGGGGCTGTGATAGACAAAAAAGTGTTATGAAATATAGACTACATTTTCTTTCTGCTGTCACTTTATTTGAGGAACAGAATGAAATTTAAGTAGTTCTCCAAAACTCTTGAAAAAAGATTGTCTTTCTGGCAAGCGTTGTCTCCATTCATTTTCAAGTTGGCCACAAACTGGAGCTCTTTGTCTCAGATCAGTTGCAGACTTACAGTATTGAAGTGTTTAAAAGCTTATAGATTGTATTTATTTCTGATGTATTTTTGTATAAGTGATATTTTATATTTATATATTTATCTCAAAAATACTCATAAATCCAAGGCACTCAGGTAGTGTGGTGAGGGAAAAAAAAGCACATGGTGTCACCCTGATGAAGGCGAGTTAGCCACAATGCATCGATGCACAAATGTGTTGTTTTCAATTATAAAGCCATGCGAATAAAGGCTTTTTAATTTTTCACACTACTTGAGTGCCTTGGATTTATGAGTATTTTTGATGTAAAAGAATCCCGTATCCAAAGAGCACTGATTTAGGACTTACTACACCCCAGCAGCAATTAATTTATTACCCCCTTAAATTTTTCACTCTTTGTTATATTGCAGCCATTTGCTAAAATCATTTAAGTTCTTAATGTACAAACAGCACCTTATATTGACAGAAAAACACAGAATTGTTGACATTTTGCAGATTTATTAAAAAAGAAAAACTGAAATATCACATGGTCCTCAGTATTTAGTAGAAGCACCGTTTTGATTGAATACAGCCATGAGTCTTTTTGGGAAAAAAGCTCCAGTGTTGCTCAATTGGGTTTAAGTCAGAGCTCTTGCTGGGCCATTCAAGAACAGTCACAGAGTTGTTGTGAAGCAACTTCTTCATTATTTTGGCTGTGTGCTTAGGATCATTGTCTTGTTGGAAGGTATACCTTCGGCCCAGTCTGAGGTCCTGAGCACTCTGGGGAAGGTTTTCATCTAGGATATCCCTGTACTTGGCCAACAGGTTGACATGCATACAAGGTCAAAAAACACTAATTTTCACATAATACACATGTATTTTTTTTATTTTACAATTAATTTTTATGAACCTGCGTGATACTAATTCTGCATTGGTTGGTCCATTTCATTTAGAGCAGTGTTTATCATTTTAATGCTCCAAAAACCATATCTAGTGGCAAAGAATGATTTGGCATTTTCATTCAGACCAACACAAAAACCAAGTGAGAGGGCAGCATGGTAATGTTTCATGTTGACGTCAACAAGAAATGACTCGTTTTAAATGGTCCGCTCTTTCTTTTTAGAGACTTTATACATGGTGCACTATCAGACTTCAAATTTTGCAGGATGTTTTTATTCACTGTTAGATACGGTGTGAAAGACTTTTTTAAAAATCTATTTCCTATATGAATTGAATTTTCATTTTTGAATTATTTAGGAAAAGACTCACTTTCTTCTAGACAATTTGTTGGTGGTCTGTTTTTGTTGTAGATTTTGCCGTTTTAACCTTTAAGGAACAAAGAGAAAGAAACCAAGTCTCTTAAAAGTATGGGGATACAAGCTTTTTTGTTTTCTTGCAATTTTTGTTGCAAAATTCTCTTTGGAACATTTTCCATTACTGTTCCTTCCTTGTGTAATATTCTTCCTAATCCTATCAAGACAGCTGAATCCCTCAAAATATTCAATAAACAGCTAAAAACTGATCCTTGATTGCTTAGGGTAATTCTGGATCCTTCTGGGAAGAGAAAAACTTTTACTTCCATTTCTTAATTCCTCTTTGTCCTGGCTTGTACTCTTCTGGAAGATGTTCAGAACTTGCCTTCTTACAATGAATCCTGTATCCAGTCCTTGTGTTTTAATCAGCACAGCTGCTTTCTCTTTTTCAGTTCTGTTAAACTCTCAAGTACAAATTTCCCTTTTGAGAAATTAGTAGTTTGTTGTGTTTGCCGCATCTCATTCTGGTTGCTAGCAGCGAAGAAGTGTCCGTTTCCACAATCATTGTAAACATTTTATGTGTTTTGCTTACAGAACTCGTCCAATGCATCCCATATGGCTTTCTTGACGCGGTTCTGTTATCGGTAGCCATACGATAGCCTTTGATCTGATTAAGCAGGTCACGCAGGAAGCAGTGTGTTTTTCTGAACACATCTATCATAAAGTATCTGATCTCTGTGGTTTCATCCGGTTTTAGTGTCAAGAACACAAATGAGCTCAAGGCCCAGAACAACAAGCAACATAAACAGCTTTCAGTGTTCTCAGCAGGGTGGCTGCTCATTTATCTCTCTCAGTGAAGCAATCGCTCAGTGAAATATTTTCACAACTGTTTGTTCAGTGTGGGGCATTAATGGGTCATTTGGTCATTATCTGTTCTCCTCAGCTCTAGTTGAGATCTGTTGTTGACGTAAGATTCATACATTCTGTGAAAAATAGTTAGTAGTTGTGGATGACTTGATTTCAGCCTCAGTCCGATTACTGATCTCTGCTTTAACTCAGTGCTGAGAGAGCTGCTTAAATGAAACTGACATTCAGGAATTTACTGGAAACCTCATGCTCTTGTTATAAACAGTCTAATAAAAAAAGTAAGTGAACTTTTCCACCCTGCAGCTGTATACTGCACTTCCTGCAATGTTATGTTATTGCACTATTGAATTAAATTTTTAATCCTATTTGAAATTTAAAATCTCTTTTGACAATGATCAGTCCTGAATACCACATTTTGGATCATTCAGTAGATATACTGTATAAATTTGTACTACAGAATTTACAAATATAACAATATATACACCCAATCAAATATAAAATATGACCGTTTAATAAGAGAGCTAAGCATCCTAAGCATATTTTCCTCTGTATTCACTACTTCCTGTACTGTCATTGTATGTTGTTTTTTTATTTGATTGTTGTTTTATTCTTTATGTACATATATATATATGTATATGTGTGTGTGTCTTGTGCTATATAACTAAACCAAACTAAACTCTTTCAAATATAATGCATAATACATAAAATATATATTTTATATATATATAATATATATATATAATATACATGCCTATATTTAAGACAACAGGCTTGTGTTAAGCATTGTGCCAAGCATAACATTTCCTTTTTATAGAATGATACTATCCACAGAGTTCAACTGCAGGGCTGTTAATCATTTAAAACTATAATAATAACCAACTTTGTGTTAGAAGTTCATTCAGAAAGTTTACTCTGGAGCAGGTTCTCACATTAAACTAATTATCGTGCGTCTCACTAAAACAGGTGTGAACGTGAGCATTGCAAACGCTGTTCTGTCAGTTTAATTGAACCACAATAAAACCTGTGTAACTAATATCCTCCTGTTCTCTCAGGATCAAATTAAAGTACATACTTCTCACCTTTGAAATAATAAAGCAGCGTTGGTGTGAACTGCTCTCTCACCTCAGGAAATTATACCCTTTGCACAGGCTCTTTTTTTTTCTCTACAGGGTCTTTGTATGTTAGCCAACAGCAAAGTGGCAGTTCGTTATTTCTGTAGTCCATAAAAAAGGATATCCACCTGTCTGAGATTATTTATATATATTTAGCGTTTTCATCAAAGTTAAAAATGTAAATTCAGTGTCAATCTCAAAACAAGATAAAGAAATAACATAATGCATAAGTATATATTGTGGTCTATCATGAGAAAAACTACGTTGGTCGGTCTGTAAAAATTTTTAATGAATTGCATAATGATACTTAGATTTGCACTGCATTTAAAGCAGTGGAGTCGTGACACTGCATCACAGACAGCTTCTGAAATCTGGGGCTAAAGAACTGCAGGTGTTTCAACACGGGACAAGCATTTTAGGAGGAAATTTAAACTGGCCATTAATAATTTTTAAATAGCTGTCTAGTGTGAAAGGGTATAAATTATTTGACCGATGCGAGTGCACTTTGAGTTAATGTCTGAAAAACTTTAAAAAGGGAGAGTGTGTTGATTTACTGCTGGAGAACATCAGACAATAAAAGTTCTTGGAATTCATTTCTCTTGTTGGGGTGAAACTGACCTGCGAATGTTCGTGGTAACGGGTCATTTGTATCTATCCCCTTAAATGTGTCTTTATGACACCCTTGAACCTTTTTTGACTTCTTCCAGTCTTTCTAGTTTCACTATTATTTTCCTTAATTCCCAGGAGTCTTTGCCAAGTTAGGTCTTTGCTTTCCATCTTGAGTCAGTGTTATTTTTTGTATGCATCATATCTGATCCTTTTCTTGTCCTGTCATTTCAATTGTTTTTTTTTTTTTTGTCTTTCTTTTTTGTCTTTCAATTTCCTTTTGTTATTAATTTTTCAATGCAGACGGTTTTTGTTTGCTCTGAACAGCACGTTCTCTTTCAGTTCAAGTTTGTTAATAGTGTTTATGCTTTCCTTTGAGACATTATCTAAGACTGAACTTGAATGTTGTGTGAATCCAAGAGAATTCAGATGTCCACAATGAAAGTTTGACTTTCCACTTTGCACAAAACCCGTGTCCAAATCCACATTTACCAGAAACCCTGAGGGCTCGAGTCAGAAGATTTTGGTGAATATCGTGACTCCTAACGTTATATTAAGTGTTCTCAGCTGTGATTTCTGTCAAAGTGGATAAAACATTCCCTGTCTTTAATTGCAAAAATACTTTTGAGCAGATTCAGAATGCATTCTTCATGCTATGAGATTCACACCAAGTAATATTCCTGGACTTCTTTTCAATAACAAAATGACCATGCAGTTTATTGTTGTTTGTTGAAGTAATGCCACCCAAGACAAAACAGCACGCCTTTAAATATCAAAGTAATTTTTGTTGTTTCTTCAAAAGGTGAAACATGCCAATGTCTGGAATGTGTGCTCAGTGGTTAGATAGATCTTAACCGGTCCAACTCAATTACCTTTTAATTAGGGCCTGGAAACCTGGTGGCGTCTCAATGGGGCAGGAAGAGATGAAGGACTAAAACATCTGCAGGCTGTTTCTTCAGACGCTCATGTTTTTGCATGAGTGTGTTTTGCATGTGCATGCTTTCAGTTGTGCAAATAGAAAAAAAGTGCTAAAGCATGTTACATTTGTACATCCAAAATCCCTAAAGATTTGAACAATATTTGTGCATGAGAAGCATAAAGCACAATGTTTTTGTGATGGTGCCATGTTGAAACAACACTATGGTCTGCCTTATATTTGTAGGACTAATGAAAATGTATTTGATTTAGTGTTTTGATTGGCCTTCTTTGGGATGTTCCACTTCAAAACACTGTTCATCTGGACAATTGTTTCTGCCTGTTGCTCATTCAAACAAACTGTTTAGTTGTGTGGTTTGGCTTTACCATTGATTTGTGATAACAAATAGGATTTCCTTGGAATATATGACAGCTTTGTAAGGCAATGTTTGGTTCTCATTGACTTGCTATAAGCCTCATGGGGTTTCTTAACAATAAGAATGTGCTGAGAAAGAACAGTTTCTGCAGCCTTATAAAACACTTTCAATGTTATTGAAATGCTAGAAAAGGAGTGCATTTCTTTACAGCTAGTGTATTCTGTTTGAACCTATGCCATTAGTCGACATTGTCAGATTCAATGTAAAAATGTCAGGGGTTTTTTTCATTGAGAGACTGACATGCATAGGGGTTTCATTATGTGGACAACCATCTGGGGGATTTTTATGCGCCCATTGACCCCCACATTTTTTTAGTATGTAGAGAGTCATGTGGCCACAAAACCAGATAATTATGGTCAATCTACAATTGACAAAGTAATGGGTACAGCAAACTGCAATGTCAAAGGCCTTTTATAGTCAATAAGGTATGCAATGAAGTATTGAAACACTGAAATATCGAAACAAGAAATCAAACTTTTGGAAAAGGTACAAAATCAAACCTGCAACTTTACATAATACGAACCGTTAAGGCATATCATTTTAAATATTGTGACAAAACAGAAACGATACCACCTGAAAACTTGCGAACGTGCAAAGTACTTAAAAGAAGGCTTATCTGTTCAATCTTAATAATTCATACTGTTATGTACCTCAAAAACTGGTTTATTACGCAGTTCCACGCCTTGTTGAGGAATCAATTTTGTTGCTTTTGGCTTCAGCATAAAAAGACAAATGCATCTTGAAGAAAGCGGTCCAGTGTATTAAAATGCTCGATTGCGTAATCCGTTTGGCTCGTGTCTGTGTAATGAATACATAGTGAATCTGGAAGGTAATCAGTGTGTCTGTTAAAGTGCTGAATGCACAGTAGAGCATGAATGATAGCCAAAAGTGAATGACGTAAAAGGTGTACCAGCAGCTTGTTTCTAGCTATTAGTTATACAATGGGTTTAGGTCATAATAACGGTGGGATCAGGGTGGTGTTCTGTTGAAAACACTCCATACGTAATGTTTTATGTCCTCGACAGTACAACTCTGTTACGCTATGAAAAGACATCTTAATTGTAAAAGATTAGACATGTGTAGATATATCAAGGTACCTTATTTATTTACAGAACCAAGTTTACCAAGGGTCAAGGTTGGTACGAGTTTATAAGTTAGCCTTTGTGGTTTTGCATTTCTTTCAATACTTTTTACATTTACTTTTCTCTTTCTCTTAAAATCCTTTACATGTGTAAAGCAAGACTGTGCACAGCAGCCCGTTACCATTTCTTCCCAGAATAGTTCACTTTATAACTACAAATTATCACTGGCCCTTCCAACTGTCTGCCATTCAGACATTTCCCAGCTTTTATTCCTGTAAAGTTTCTTTTGTGGATTTAACTGTTTTGTTGTTCCAGAGGAATTTCGTTGGGATCAGCCCAGAGTTACTCTTTCACAACTGATACCTGCATAGAGGAGCTGATCAGCAGCCATATGCATGATTACATAAGTATGTTTGTGCCAGTACAGCCCTGACCCAACTTAGCTTCTCAGATGTTTTTGATTTAATATCACTCCAAAATAAAGAAACTCAACACTATTCGACTATTCCAGTAAGAAAAACCAAACACTCGTACATCTCCTCAGCTGCAGTCTCTACTGATAAGTATAATAATGAAACTAATGATATATATATATATTAGTTTTATAATGAAACTAAAGTTCCAGTATATTATGTTCCTATGTTGCTCATCTCTAATCTTAATTTAATTCCATCTGCAGTAATCCCCAGTCATTTTAAATGGGGTTGAACATTGTATTCTGTGTTTTGATGTCCCCGCTATCCCAGTTTC
>JAUMHR010000016.1:1775794-1793546 GCA_032361145.1 Enteromius fasciolatus | reverse complement strand
GAATGTCTTTGAATTGCCATGAATTTAATTCCACTTCCTGTCATTCCAATTCAAATTCAACTTCCTGTGGGGCGGAGCCAATTCAATTCAAATTCCAACTCATGAATTGAATGGTGGCCAATTCTGAAATTCTGAATTGTGCACAAGCCTGCTTTAAGTAGTGCAAACTCCCCTTCTCTGGTATCTCATTCTTTGCATTCCTCTGCCTCCCTACTCTGCCTTTAGACCTCACCTTCCTACCGGGGGGGTTTGGGGCACTTGGGGTTTAGGCCGGACACAGAGCTAGGGCTCAAAGTCCGCCCAAACTCTCAGCCCTTTTCCTGGACAGCACGCCAAACATGCTTATTCTATTCGATTATTAGTGAGGAAGTGTGAACTTGTGAATATATACATACACATAATACACAGAAATATATTAATGCAAAAAAAACAAAAAACTTTTATTTTGGATGTAATAAGTCACAATTAATTGTTTTACAGCACTACAGTGATATGTGGCCATTTAATATGAGTTATTCAACAGAAATTATGTATCAGTAATGAACTTGTCTGTTGGTAGATTTTGACAAATACTTTTGTTAATTTGCCAAGCAGATAATTGTTTTTTGTTGTTGTTTTTTACTCTGTGTTTTTCTCATTTTTCGTGCAATTTTCTCCTTCAAATCAAAGCTTGAAATCTTTTATTCATCTCACAGATGGTTTTATTTACAGCACAGATCTTCAGTCCCTATGAAGAAAACGAATGAAATATATATTTATGTAACCAAGACTGCTGTAAAAATGAGCAGCCATTGTTCTCTATTCACTGTGCTGGATTGCATCTTTTCATCTTTTCTCATCTGTGGTTCTTTGAAACTGATCAATTGTGTGAATGTGTGTTTTTCAGGCTTAATGTTCAGTGTGAGTCCTTAGAAGCGGAGAAGAACCACGTGTTTCCAGCCGTACATGTGGACAGGAAAGAGTGTTTCCAACAAAAGGAGCCTCTGCTGTTCAGCTGTGCTGGAGTCAGTGCCAAACACCAGCGGGTTTGTCCGTGCAGAGACTACCTCCACGGCCAGGTGGCGCTATGCAAGGACTGCCTTTGAGCTTTCACCAGAGACCTCCTGAGATGTCTTTGGTAAACTGAGGCAAGTCCTGGACAGTCAAACCTGTCCCTGAAATGCAGCAGGTTGGTGGGAATTGTTGGACTGAGGTCGTTGAGAAGTGTCCTCAATCTTGGCTTCTTTGATCCAAAGCTAAACTTTGCCTTCAGGTGAGCTAGTGATGGTAAGTGAGATGGTAACCTGATGTCACGAGGTTCACCATCTATGGAGTCTGTCTGAAAGAGCTCGGCTGGTGGTAGTTTCAAGAGTGGACGACGTGAGCAGAAAATCAATGCAAAATATGGTTTCGAGTCTGGAGCTCCTTTGTGATGCAGGTCAGACTCTAGAAACTGTAGATTTGGGAATTCTGACAGTGCCAGAAATGTACATGAATTTTAAAGTCAACATGAAAGATTATAGAACGCTGCAGGGTTGATGTGTTTTTGCAGGCCAGAACCCAGAAACAAGATGCATCTCAGCAAATCCATTCTGAAATCAATGGGGTTTGGGAAAAAATGCCTGATAAAAGTCTAAAAGTCTTAACACAAACTCAAGATACTTTCATGTTTCAGTCTACAAAATAAAATACATCACACTGATCATCTCTAAAGAAAAGTTCACATCCTAATGGATTCAGTTTAGAGTTCAGAAAACTTATGGATCTGATTGTGACAAACAGTACTGCTATTTATTCAGATGCTCTGTCAGCGATTAAAGTTTAGTTTTTAGATGGAGTTTAAAGTTTAGTATTTGTTCCAGAGTTGTGTAGGCTGCGATTGACACATTCAGTGAAATCTTTAGAAATAGCTGCAAGGATTTAGAATCGCAGAGCTGAGTTTCATTTCATTTTGGAGCTCCTCTATCTTGTATGTTTGAGGAAAATGTTTGACCAGAATTCACCTGCATTACCAACAACAGTATCCTGAAACAGCCTGACTACTATCTATTTGACCACTGGTTAACATGAACCTTTTCAGACACATTGGTGTAGCCTTGCATTAGAGCTTCAAGTAGTAACATTTTTGTGATGTACAATCCAACTTTTTTCAAATTTGAATAAACTACAACTTCAAGAACTTCAAATCACATGAACCAATATTGAATTCATAATAGAACATAGATAACATAACAAATGTTTAAACTGAGAAATGTTATACTCATTTCTAATTTGATGCCTGCTACAGGTCTCAAAATACTTGGCATGGGGGCATGTTTACCACAGTGTAGCATCTCCTCTTCTTTTCAAAACAGTGGTCGTCTTTAGCATATTTTTTTATTTAATGGTGCACCAAATGTTCTCTATAGGTGAAAGATCTAGACTGGATCAATACAGCATCCAGACTCTTCTACTGCTGCAGTATGTGGTTTTTCATTGTCCTGCTAAAATACACAAGGCCTTCCCTGAAATAGACGTCATCTGGAAGAGAGCATATGTTTCTCTAAAACCGTTATAACCCTATATATCCATTTTAACCCTATACCTTCTAGCATTCATGGTGCCTTTGAAGACACGTAAGCTGCCCATACTGAATGCACTTATGTACTTTCATATCTTCAGAGATGCTGGCTTTTGAACTGAATGCTGATAATACGCTGGAAGGTCTCTCTCTTCTTTAGACCATGTTCACATGTGGCTTCTTTTTTGCATGATAGCTTTAATTGTCATCTGCAGATTGTGTTTACTAACAGTGGTTTCTGGAAGTATTCCTGGGCCCATTTAGTAATGTCAATGACAAAATCATGCCGACGAGTGATGCAGTGTCGGCTGAAGGCCTGAAGATCATGTTCATCCAACACAAGGTCTTCGGCCCTGTCCCTTACAAACAGGTTTACAAAGCCTTTGCCAATTTGCCAGTTAAGAACATTGTTTTAAAAGAATTCCATAGTCTTTTTACACAATTGGAAAGCCTCTGCCCATCTGTACTTCTCAGGAGACTCTGCCTCTCTAAGACATTCCTTTTCTAGCTAATCATGTTATAGACCTGATGTCAGGTAACTTAATTAGTTGCTAGATGTTCCCCCAACTGAACCTTTTCAAACGTTCTTGCTTTGTCAGTCCTTTATTGCCCCCTTTTTTCTTTCTTTTCTTTTCTTTTTTTTGGAGACATTTAGCAGGCATGAAATTTGAAATGAGCTCATATAGTGGATAAAATTTAAACATTTGTTACATTCTCTATGTTCTGTTGTGAATAAAATATTGTCTCACGTGATTTGAAAGTCTTTAGTTTTCGTTTTATACAAATGTAAAAATAAAATAAATAAACAATCTCAACATTTACTGAATTCGAGTTGTATGTATGTTGATTAGGAGAAGAAAAAGCAGCTTGCACATAGGATATGATGTATTAGATGTAGTTTCTATGCAACTTTGGGTCCGCATGGTTGCTGCTGCCTGCCACCTGAATATGGGCATTTCTTACACATTTTACATTTTTTAAAGGTAACATTAAAGATTGGCAATTTATACAATTAATCATAAAATATATTTGTTGATTAAGTGAAAACATGGTGGGTTGTCACAGTAATCACTATTAATAATGCTAAATTCATAAATTAATTTAAATGGGAAAGGTAAAACATGGCAGTAGAATCAAGATCCATGTTAACTCTTTATTTTAAGGTGACATTGTTACTACACAAATAAATACTGAGTAATGCTATATACAGTAACATCATGCACTTACTGTAGGGTTATGGTTAGTTGCTTGTAATTTTTACGTCATATTTTACGGTCATGATATAGTAAGTGCATGTAACATATGTACTGTCACTTTAAAATTGAGTGTTTCCAGATCCAGTTATATATATATAAATATATATATTTATTTTTTTTTAATTGCTGAATGCTTTGAATTCACAGCAAACAAATTGATAAATAAATAAACAAACTACATCAACCAACCAATCAACCCGAAAGCCTAAAATGTGCTGCCAAACAAACCTCACGAACATTTAATGTTGAACCAATAAAATCGAACACACATTTATATTATTTTGATAGTTTATAAAATATTCATGATCGCTAAACTGAATGCAGAATAATTTTTGTATCTGAACCTGGTGAGATAACTATAACATTTTGATGAAGGTTTACGGAGAATGTTTTCTTAAGAATAACATGTACTATAAGACCAGCTGTGCATATTATGTAATTAAAGTCAGTTTTGGTTTCATGTTGACTTCTAAGTTCATATGGAATGAAATTATCTACTGTGAAATAAAAAAATAAATAAATAAAAAAAATTATAATATTTACTGATTTACTCAAATTCATTGTGTAAATATGTGCATTTTACATATTTCATATGCGCTATTGTTTGTACAAAATAAAATATACTTTTAAAATGGGTGTATTTACATTTTTAGCTGCTCCAGCCGGGATGGAAATGAATGTGGGACGTTTTATAACTGTACAACTTCAGACAGCATTGGGACTATTGACTGTAGAGATGGGTGAGTGTGCAAGTGTGTTTGTGTGTGTATGTGTCTTTTTAAGGCTGTTGACTCAGATTTGTGTGATACTCATTGTTCGCTCCTGTATCATGCAGAGCTGGCGTTCTCAAAGCAGGAGGAATTCTGGGATATCTGACAGTGATGATGCAGCTTTGCCATCAGTGGCATCATCTGAGAAACCTGCTGAGAATAGAAAATCATGCTGGCTCTAAGACACAGAAGAGCTACTCTGTTCTTCAAAGCTTTTCTTAAAAAAAACTATAAAAATACTGGCAGTGCAGTATATCCTTGGAGTGTAACTCAGGTCCCCTGTCTAGATATTTCACTTTTGGGATAACACTGGAGAAGGGGTTCCTAAAGATTGACGTTCATTTGGCCAAAAAACAACACCATCAAAAAAAAACCACACATATCTGTTTTTTTTATTATTTGGGGCAAATAAGATTCAGTTTATTAGAAACCCCTTCTCCAGTGTATAAACAACAATAATGTGGACCGAAATATATCAAAATATAACAATCAATAATTAACACTAATAAATAATTAATAACTAAACATACACATTTGCTTAACAAACCTGTTAATGGATATACATATTAATTTTAGCAGTAATGGCAACACTACATCATCATATGTTAGCAAAACTGACATGATAGCCTACTAAAAAAATGCTACTGCAAAAAGTTGAGTTTGTTGAACAGTTTCATCATGATTCATATGATCTTCCGCGAGGCATCATGCGCTACCAACTAAATTAAGCTCATAAATTTATCAGCCACCCCAACAGCACTTCTGTCTCTATCCATCTCTCATTCCTCATTCCACGTCAATTTCTGTTCAGTTCTATTTCAAATAATGTTTAGCACTGGTTCATTACATGGCATCAGTCCAAAACCCCAGTGAGTGAAAGAAGGTATTCTTATAGTGCAAGAAAGTAACCTTTCAGGAGAAAAACAGTAGTTAAACTACAGTAAATGTACAGCTTTACATAACAAACCTACTATCTATGAAAACCCACATATATAAAGCTGGATATGTTTTCAAATCTACCAGCATATTAAAATTGTGCTGAAAGCATAACATAATATTCTAATAAACTAATAGTGTGTAAATTATGCTTTATTGATGGAAAACTGTGTGACGTTTGTGTGAAAATTAATATAAGGTGTCTTACTGCCTCTATACTGATATAGTTTGTACTCATTGGTACATATTTCGCATCTTGCGAAAAATTGCCCTCAGGTACGTTTTTGACATGAGTTCAGGTAGGAAATAGCAGTTTAAATTTCCAAAAATATAATTTTGCTTTTAATTGTAATAATCAGTGAGATTTTTGTTTGCACAAGGAGTCTGACAACAGCCAGTGCTCCACACAGACACAGAGATCAGGGCTGCATAGTAAGCCTGACTTCATCGTAGCTCCATGGTTTCAATAGGTCTAAGATGTACTTAAGCTTATGATGCTTTTGGGAAAAGCAACCCAGATCTCATCATCATCCAGTCTGTCTGTAATGACACAAAGAAACCGATAGAAGCTGAGAAAAAGACTTCTGCGGAGAACATAAACATTATTTTTAGTGAGATTTCATTTTCACAATTCTCAGCAGGTATATTTGGCTGTAGCGTTTTGCACTAAGCTGATGCTTCTGTATTTCTAAAAAAAGATGTTAAAAAAAAAAAAGAACAGGCATATGCAAAAGGAGAATGAAATCCGCATGTCTGCAGAGAACAGAGAGCAGTTCCGGCCATGGACTCAAAACTTCAAAAGCTTCTAGGAAAGCTTTGAAATCCATGGCCTTCAGAGACTTCACACACAAAACACTGCGGCAGGTTCAAATGTCTTATGCTGAAATGTGCTCTGAGGAAATGCCCTTTTGCAATTATGGTTTACAGCAAGTTATTTACAGGCAGATGTGGTAAACTTCTACTTTACAGTTCCGTGGTTTGTTTTCTGTACTCTTTCACTGTCAGTCCTCACATATTATTCTATCTCTTCAACTTTGCTAATTAAACGAATATCACAGCAATCAAAATAGTATATTACATTAGTCCAGGTCATCATCTTGTGGTTCCACGATGGCCTTCTACTCACTATTCATCCGTGAATTTAAGCGACAAGCCTGCATTAGACTAAATTAACATCAACTCGTAACATTTCATCAGCACTCACAGGTCATTCTGCTCTCAATAATAATATAACAAACAACGTTTTCTATTAGAGTTTTTTAAAACGTTCAGCATATTCTCTGATGAAATCCATTTAAATCATGCCAGTGTGTAAAATCGTTTGCACAGTCCATTTACCAAACAATCTAAACTCTCTAGAACTGTTTAATTCTGATGGATATATCATTTTGCTTTTATTGTGATGCTTCATCTACTACGAGATATGAGCTGGGTGATGCAGCTAAAAAATTATCTTAATATTTTTCAGCCTTTCGATGACATTTAATATATATGTTAATTTGTCCTCTGAAAAGATGCTTTTCTTTTCCAAGCATGTTTAATGCAGATCTTTATAACAATCAAGAAGTTTTCGACAAAATGTTTTTTTCACAAAGCAGCATGATATTTGCACTTCCATCACAACGCATGAAGAGGAATAATTAGCTTATATATTTTTTTACACATTATGCGACCAGAATTCCGAATTCTTTTGCCATTTTAAATTAAACTCAAATCACATGAGGCAATATTTTATTCACAATAGAACATAGATAAACTGAGAAATTGTACAATTTATGCACAAGCTAATTTCACAAGTGATGCCTGCTACAGGTATCAAAATATTTGGGACGTGGGCATGTTTACCATCATGGGTTGCCAATTTAGCTATTCTGTAGCTAGATTTAGCGACTTCTCCATTGCTTTTGACACCCTTTACCTTTGTTAGTTCAGAAAATGCCACATTGGGATTTCCGCAAACAATTTTGAGTGATAACATTACTGAATGACTGTATTTTGCATCGATTTATTGAAATGGAGAGATATGCAGTAAACGGGTCCACTCTGCCAATTCACAGTTTATTGTATTAGGAGGTGCCCCCACATTTACATTTATATTTACTTTCCAGATAAACGCTTTCTTATCAGAGCACCAGGCAAGAATATGCATAATGTGCATAATTACCCTGCGCAAGATAACAAAAGATGCAAATCAAGCAGCAAGCTGGAGCTTGACTGAGGACGAAGAGTCATGAGGTTGAATCGATCGCGTATGGCAAATGCTCAGCCGCATGCAAAAATGTTGGTGAGGAAGAATGTCCGAAGACTGACCTCAGGATTATGACTGTGACCTTTCACAAGGTTATACTTTTAATGCACAAAGTTCCTAGAATGGTGCCGAAGAGCTGGGCTTCTGTACTTTTTAAAACATTATTTGGAATATCTGAGGTTTAGTAGATTAAAAAAGTTCTATAATCATTTTTAAGTGTATCATATTCCAGTCTTTCATCTAAAAATCTCCCTTGGCTAATCCATGAATAACCGCCTGTTTCTCAGTGTTGGATTAAGCAGAAAGCTACAGGTAACAGATTGGTGAGGTTTAATCTGACAGACACAAATCTCTGACCTTTAGAGGACATCCTTTCCTGAATCAGCAGGGGAGGCAGCTTTAGCATTTTAATATTTTTAGAGGTTGTTATTGTCAGATCAGCCTGCGTCGGCTTCCAGTCTAGTGGCTTAATCAGCAAACACCACCAGTGAAGCAGAGACGGCTAATGAACCCTCAGTGTCTGGCCTATTTAAACAAATGGATCTGTTTTGCTTTTTTTATAGCTAAATGTAAAAATAAGACACTTTCTGATAATGTATGTAGAGTTTATAGCACAACAAAGACAAGAAATGTTTTACTTTGCTACTGAATATATGTTATTCTGTCAATAGTGATTCATTTAAATATTACAGTATCTTTCTTGTGATTTTTTGATAAAAGCTGAGCCTTTTTTTTTTGATGGCCGATATGCGATTCACCTTCTCGTGTGCTGGTGAGCTGCAGTCTGTTGTCTTAATCAATATGGTGAGTGATCTCTCAGACAGACACGCGTAGGCACACTGAATAATAGTGTTTGCTGCTCCCTCAGCATTTATGCTGTTGCACAGCCACTGTCCAGACTGCTGAAACACAACAAGACCCAAACCATTAGCCCTGAAGAGTTACCTTATTAAACAGAGTGTTGAAAAAGAGGTGAACAAGATCCCAATGCTCACTGGATTGTTATTCACCTCTTTTCAACACTGAGCTGTGAGGCTGATTAACCTCATTATTACTACCACCTAGGGGTCTCTAGAACCAACTTTATAGCACAACCAGCAGCTCATTTATTTATTATTATTTTATTTTTTTAAGACACTGTCCTTTACAGTATAGCCACAATTTAGTTAATTTAGTTTAATTCTCAATAAATTTGGCTCAATTGATCTTTAAACTGAGCAACATAAGGTTGCCAAAACAGGATTTCGGTTTTTGACTCAAAAGTGACAGTGACACAAATTTCAGTTACAATGTTGACTTGAAATCGCACAAACTCTCCAATCTACTGGAACTGAAATTGGTATGCTTCATTAACAGCATGATATGGGTACACCTGCCAAATTTGGTGAAAGCACCACCAACAGGTCAATGTGAATTGTCTTTTTTTATCTTGGTGTCTGTGAATTCTTAAGTCATGCCATTATTTCCATGATCTAATTCATTTTCTGTATGCCATTTTGAAATTTTTGGGGTTTATTTTTTCTTTGTTTTAACGTATCTGCACAAAATTCGATAGGGATTATTAACTATATAGTGTGTAAGGAATTGCCATCTCAAATTGAGAGGTTTAACAATCTCCTGGAGTTTGCCTACAGGGTTAATGTGGATGCCTCTCTTACTTTTCTGAATAAAGTTTAACACCATTTACTTTATTCAAATGTGTACTTTTTTATGGATTTCTCATCTGCTTTTAATGCTGTACAACCTGATCTTCTTTTAAAGCGTCATATAAGCCCATATAAACCAGCCATCATAAAAGGAAAAATCATAGAGCAGGTCACAGATTTTAAATACCTTTATTACTGACAATAAACTCAACTTTGAAAGAAATGTAAAATGTGTTTATATTGCATCAAGACACCGTCTTGGCCTTCTCAGAAAATTTTAATGTTAGTACATAGATTCTAACTGGTATACAGGTCAATGATTGAGAGCATTTTTACATATATTACCATACCATGAAGCAATATTATAACAGTTAAACTGAAGAACAAACTCTCACAAATAATGAATCACAAAAAATTACTGGTCACAAACAACAGTCACTCCAGGTATTATTAAAAAAAACGCAATTAAGATTTTAAAAGATCATACTCCCCTCTACTCCACTTTCAAAATGCTTCTATCGGGGCTTAGACTCAAAATTCCTCCGGCTAGGAGAAATGCTTATAAAAAGTAATTTGTCCCAATGGCAGTTATTAGTTTAAATCAGATTATTGTCTGAGGCAAACGCTTGTAGTACAGTGACTAAATTGAGATCTATTTTTATTTTGTGTGCAATTTAATGCTGTGTTGTTAATGTGTGATGTGTTTTTAATTATTGGATGTATTTATGTTATGAGTGTCAAAGACAAATTTATGCTCTGTGACAAGCAGACCAGACAATAAATTTATACCAAACCAAACTGCACTAAACATGTTCTGAAGATACCTGAGAAGTTTGAAGTTAGCCCCACCAAGCATTCCAAAGATATAAGCCTTTAAGAAAACCATTTATACCTTTTGAAAATATTGTTCAAATGTCATTTGGTCCACATTTCTTAGTTAAGGCTGATTCCAACAATATCTGAGTTTAGCATTCACTGAAAGTTGCCTCTCCACCATTGAAGTATATGTAGTAAATACAACTACTTGACATATATAAATAGCCTATACACTTATATACTCCTCTTTTGTCAACTATTTTAATTTAGCTCCACGTAAATGACCTATAATTGATCTTACTGTTACAGAGAAGCACATTTTTAATGGGGGTTAAAATCATGCATTGTCCGCCGAGATCCATTTGAATTATTGTTTTAGTTTTGACATTAGCTTAACTGTCCATAAAGGACACAGCTAGACCTAGACTGTATATAGCTGAGACAGACCACTGGTATTACAATATATGGCAGAACATCCAATATAGCAGCTCTACCGAAGAACGTCCAAGAGTTAAGCATAAGTTAAGCCTAAGACTAAGCATATCCCATCATTCATTATGTTCAGGAACGCACGTGAGCTGAATTTGCAAATTCTCAAGAAAAACTTTCCACTTCAAGTTAAATTTATTCTGCTGATGCAGAGATGAGAATATTTTGTAAAATGTTTGCAAAACCTTACTTTACAAGATTATAAGTGTGTCCCAATTGGGTAACAAAAAGTGCTTCTCATACTTGCAGTTTTCACACCTACACAGAAAACGATAATGCTCTTGTAAATGTTAACTTTGATCCAGTTTCCAACAGTAATTCTAGCATAAGGAATGTAATTCCAGGTTTAAAGAATAACAAAGGCTAAAAAGGTTTGAAGCTTCTTTTGCAGGATATGCCTTTGGTTAGTCAAAACAAGCACCACACCATTATGCGGCCGTTGGTCATTTCCACATTACAAGATATTTAACCTTTTTCAATGTACAATAATAAATAAATAAACAGGGACAGGACTGGATGAAAGCCATCAAATGAGGATCATCCACAGAGAATGGGTCTAAATGCTGGTAACTTTTGCAGTGATACATTCATCTGTTCATCAAGTTCTGCACAAGTTATTTTTGCAGCTTAGTTAATAAATGCTCTTTTTCAAATGGAAAGTTGGGGTTTTGAACGTCACGTTATGTTTTCATACTACATATGACTCTTTTATCTTAAAAGATCAAGGAAGATTTGTCTCGGAGTACATATGAAGAAAAAACATGAGCCCTTTAAAACCTGAAAGATGAAGAAGCGTTGTAAACATGTGAAACCAACTTCACACTGGATTATTACTGCACACTTTATGATCTTCATCTCACAGACAACTATAGGTTTCAAAGCAATTTCCAGAGGGCTTTTAGAACGACAAACACTCCAGAGACCATTAAAAAACCATACAGCCCTGCCAGACAGTTAATAATAATGCCTATTAAAAGCACACATTTCACAGTTAAGAGTTAAGAAACGGTAAAGCAGTTTGATATCTTTTTAATGCAATGTTTTCAAGAGGAAAAGCACAAAAATCCCACTCTCCACCTTTTCATATTTTTATTTGGAAATGATTTATGAATATTACTTCTCTTTTGAATATACAGTAATGTGCATTTTAAAACTGAAATACTATGTTTATGTTTAAATGCACAAATTATTACTGAGTTATATATAGACATTGTTCTTCTCCATTTCCATACGATTGAATCAAACTCCGGTTGGCATCGTTCCAAAAGCAGGAAATTTATTTAGTAAATGGCACACAAACCAAAGGAGAGGCATTCACTGAATCCCAAATCAAATATACCAAGATTGAGTGGCCACACACAGGCCATCCAAGAATATAAACTCACAGAAGCCGCAATAGAAGTGTAGGGTCCCATCTGGAGGAAATGAGCTGCGCCTCTCAATAATTTGGATGATTTGATGTTGTGAAGTGACTCTGGGTCCTAATACGGTCTGACATAACCTTAAAAGCCACCTTGACAGGCCACAGACTGATAGTGACACATAGCCCCATCTTCACATTTTAGCAGTCTGCTGGTATAACAGGGTGTTACAATTATGAATAAATCAATGGATTAGAGTAGATCTGAGCTGCATTTTAAAGTACACTGTCATAGTCACAATAAATCCCTTAGATGGAAATTAACATCTTTATTGAGGAACTGTACATTCTAAAAAATGCCAATTTACCTCACTTTTGCGAGCCAGTGCTCAGTCAGAAAATGGACAAGCTCAGTGTCGGGTTGTTTTGACCCAGCTGGGTTGGGTTAAATGTTTGACTCAACATGATGGACTGTTTTCTATTGCTTAAAAGTGGCTATACCGCTGGGTTAAATTGTTAAATTAAACCCGAAATTGGTTGCAAATTAAAATAATTTAGAAGAACTAACAACACAGGCAACAGCATTATTCATAAGATGAAATGTACTGATCAACAGGAACACACAGAAATGGACAAAGTATTGAATACATTCATGTTTAAGATCAAACGGGATGGGTTCCAAGTGTTGTTAGACTTGCATAGCTTTTTTCACATCCATTTATACTGATTATCAACCAAAACTGGATCTAATCAACCCAGCTTCCATACTCTACAGACTGAACTTTGTGTTTGAGTTGGCTAATCCAAACCCCATTTTTTGATTAGCTGTGGGTGGTTATGTGCAAAATTCGTTAGACCATACTGTAAACATAGGCAAGTACACAAAGGTACAATTGATCTAAAAATAATTGTATTGCACCCCTGGCAATAGCAAGAATGAATTTGTGTTGCATTATGAACTGACACATTTCAAACACACCAACCTATAAAATGAAGCTTTGGTAGCTCCCTGAATCATTTTTGTTTACGTACTTGTGAAGATAATATTCTTTTACTGCAGTTGTGATGACTGCAGTCATCTAATATGAATTCTGGGTTCCATTCAACTCATTTCTTTCTAATATGCAATAAAACACCACTAGAAATGGGACAACTCTGTGCAAAATTCGGGATCCATATTCATTGTAAGCAAATAAAATGCATCACCGAATCAAAGTTCCTACGTTCCGTGATAATAAAACCTGCAAACAGGTGTGTAAAGCACGGTGAATGATCCTCTCTGATGATAATCGTACACCTGCAGAACAAATACTAGCACAGATGCACAGCATCATTTACATTCTGTAGTTTGGTTTAATGAGAGAATTCTGTCGTGACATTCAAAGAAAAGACAGGCACTGAAATGCCTTTATAGCCAAAAGTATTCCACTTCCAACCTTCGAACTGAATGCCCTCTGAATGGCAGATTTGTGTAATAGATGCAGCTGTTTAACACAGTTACATAGCTAATAATACTGTGCTATATTACTATTTTTTCCTTTCTTCTTATTCAGCAAAATACACACTTGCATTTGTCTGAAGTCCAAGATGTTTCTCAAAGTGAGTTGTGGCAAGTTATGGTGACCCATACTTGGAATTTGTGCTCTGCATTTAATCCACCCAACGTGCACAAACACAGCAGTGAGAAGTGAACAACCACACGGAGCAGTGGGCAGCCATTGCTGCGGCGCCCAGGGAGCAGTTTGGGGGAACAGTGTTGAAGGTGGAGAGAGTGCTGGGAATTCACTCCCATCACCCACAATCCCTGCCAGACCTGGGACTCGAACTCGGAATTACGAAATCGAAATCCATCACCCCTACCAAAATAAATGTTATTTATTTATTTAAAAAAACAAATATATTCTTATACTTCACATTAAATACTTTATATGGTGAGTATAGTATACTAATGTCAGTGTTCTAGTACCATAATTAGCTTTTCTTTAGTTTATAAATGTTGTGAAAGTACAGTACAGGTAGTTTCAACACAGTCTCGCGACCAATTCATACGTATTCTTACGTAAGGTGGAAAAGTTTGGTGGAAAAGTGCCAATTCGTACAAATTCGTTCAGATTGTGTACAATTTGTCTAAACCCCAGTTACGGGTAGGCTTAGGGGCAGGGTTAGGTGTAGGTCATTCATACAAATTCATATGAATTGGCAACTGATAAATACGTACAATTTAGCAAAAATCATATAAAAATCATATGAATGAAAAGTGAGGTCATACAAATTAGCGACCTCATAAAATATGTATGAATTGCCGTTAGATTGTGTTGGTAGTTCACAACAGTACATTTTTCTTGTGTATTGTAACTATACTGCGGACTATACAACGAGGGAATTCAAAGGGTTACTTCACTCAAAAATGTAAGTTTTACCAACACAGTCTCACAACCAATAATTTGTCCAAATTTGCACAACCTCACTCATATGATTATGCATGATTTGTCTAGGGGCGGGGTTAGGTGTAGGTCATTCACGTAGGTCATTCGCACAAATTCATATGATTTGGCAACTTGTAAAATATCTACGATTTAGCAAAAATCTTATGAATGTGTACGAGTGAGGTCGTACGAACTTGTACAAAATACCCACTTCGTAAAATATGTACGAATTGCAGAGAAACTGGGCTGGTTTTGCTCACTCTCGATGCACCCCTGGTGTATATGAGTTTCTTCTTTTAAGGGAAGTTATATTAAAAATTATTTTGGTTATTCCAAGCATTATCATTGCAGTAGTCCAACAGTTCAAAACACGTCAAATAAAGCGTGTGCATTAATAATAAATCACAAATACGTGCATTTTTGTTTAATGCAATAGCAAAGTTTGTTTACTTGAACAAAGTAAAACCACTCTCCTACTGCTCCGGGTGTGTGTTCACGGTGCGTGTGTGCAATTCGGATGGTTAAATGCAGAGCACGAATTTCAAGTATGGGGCACAATACCTGGCCACGAGTCACGTTTTTATACTTGAAATAAACTGTACTTCAAGATCTGAAGTTAAATTATATGTACACTTCCAATGAATTAAATGCAATTACTTATACATTACATAAAGAGAGTAACTTACTTTGACTTGATGTTTTCTGCTCTATCTATCTAGTTAGAATTGATTCTACTCTTCTTGAGGATGCTAAGCAAACATGCCACTACTTACCCAATTCTCCCCTACACAAGAAGTGGCATATATCATAAAAAACACTGTGGTTTGAGATTTCCATTTCCTCTGAGAAATGTCATGCCATCGAGAAACTAGGATGACCAGAAAAATCCTCCAGTCAAGTCTGTGATTTGCTTTCATCTTGTGCCACTATCTCAGCTGGGTGCCGGTAAATCTGCTCAAGCCAGATGACCTCAAGCTAACATTATGCTTAGGTCCTGCACACATTTCAGCATAAGGCAAAAGATGAAGGTTCTCCTGTCATTGGTAGCATAAGATGAATGCTAAATTCATGAGGCAGGAGAGTTGAAGAAGGTGAGGCAAAAACATAAAAATTCACTAGAAATAAAAACACAATCTGTAATCTTCACTGGCAAAATACTCCCACGGCCTCATGTAATGCGCCTATTAAAAGACTGCAAACAAGCTGATAAATGTTTATCAGTGTAATTAAGCATGTAGGGCTACATCATACTATGCTTGCAGAATGAGAATTTGAGGTGACAGTGTAATATTTCATGGCATTTGTAGAGATAGCTCATCCAAGAATGAATATTCTGTCATCATTTGCTCACTCTCAAGCTGTTCCAAATCTGTAAGAATTTCAATCATCAATATATTTTCAAAGATGCTGGTTGCTAAACATTTGCTGGCTCCCATCAACTTCCATAGTATTTTTTCTTCTTCATTTTTTCACATGAGACCATCAGCTACCCACATTTTTCAGAATATCTTACTTTGTGTTCAACATCAGAAAGAAACTCACAGGTTTGGAACAACATAAATGATGACTGAATTTTCATTTTTGGTGTGAACCACACTTTAAACAGCGAGAACTGAAATGTTTTCATGTTAGTAGTGCACCTGTGTGTCTGCTCTTTCTGAAATATTTTCATTTCCACCTCATCTTACAAAAGACACAGTGTTGGCAAAACAAGCAGCGTGAACAAACCTTGCTCTCTTTTAACTCTCTCTTTTTTCCATTTATCTAGTTCTCTCTGTCTCTCTCCCCTGTGTGACAGTGAATGTGTGTTTTCAGCCCTAATTGGTTAAGAGTCTGAAGTGAAATTGGCTCGTTCACTGTCCTCTCTCAGTGGAGGGAGACTGGGCAACTCTCAGCAGAGTAAATTGTGCATGGAGGGAGTGTAATTGGGCTGTTAGGGCTGGAGCATTCTATAATAGCACACAACTCTGACGGTCACACTGTGTACAAACATTGCTGGATAAATGATTCTTTTCAATCACACTGAGACGTCACAATGAATTATTTCAGCCACCATTCAGGAGCGTGTTGTGTGGAATTTACTTTCGCTAGCTGGACTGGTTTGCACAAAAAGAAGAAAAAAAAAATATATTCTTTCTAGCTGGGTAAAAAAATTGGCACCAGTCGATGTGTTCACATTAGTCTGACACAGATAGATTTTGAATACCTGTGTGAAGTCTGGACTGGTTTTCAGCTTATTTAAAAAAAAACAGGAAAAACAAACATGCACTGCTCAATTTGTTTTACTGTGTTAATGTTGCTATTTAAATCAAATTAGTATAATAGACATAAAAAGCAACTCATTTAATTTCAATGCAATTTCAGTTTGTGACCGACAGTTCAGAAATTACATGTTGAGTATATTTTTGCAGTCAAGTGAAAATTAAGTATAAAAATGTGTGTCAAATATATTCAGTTATATATATATATATATTTAACAAAATTTTTAAATTCTCTTAGTATTAAAAGTAAAATTTGTAGTAACAATAAAATGGTGCACTTATATTCAGATTTTGGTTATTTAGATAACATTACTGTCCAGAAATATAGATTTATCCCAGTCCCTACCCCTAAACCTACCCCTACCCAAAATGTATGATTAAAATCAGTGGGAAATGCTAGCTGATTAACAAGGGTGTAGAAGCACCTAAAACTTAAAACAGATATTTCCAGAAAATGATCTTTCAATTCTGATTGGTTGATTGGAATGTTGTTTCATTATCAACAAGAATGTTGATCCAGGAACATCTTGTACTTGGTGAAATCATGCTCACCTAAGGTACACACAGCCTCACAATAAAAGGCTATAACATAATTTCACATTCAGAAGAACAAGTGGTGAAACAACAGCCTGCTGTTCTGAAAATCATCACAGAGGTTGCAAAGACGCACAGATAGAAGTCTGATAAGCGACAAAATTCCTCACAGCGCCGAGCACATACTTTTCCATGAAAGCACATTCTTATCTAATGGGATGCATCTCTAATAAGAACCAAAAATAACAAGTAGAATCAAAATTTTGTCACACTTCGATGCACACAGCATCAGCACTTCAGTGTCAGTATTTTCAGTGACGCCCTGCGCATTTATTCGTAACAGCAAGATTTAGACGGTAAACTGTATGGTCAAAAGTACAGTATATGTCCATGTAAACGTCTCGGGTTACTTGACTGTAACCCTGTTCCCTGAAAAAGCGGGAACGAGATGCTGCGTGAAAACGCTAATGA
>JAUMHR010000016.1:1763086-1775694 GCA_032361145.1 Enteromius fasciolatus | reverse complement strand
ACAGATAACCCAGGATTCCGTTTATCCGGGGTTTACGATAACCCTGGGTTAACAATTTCAAGTGTGAAAAGCCCTTTGATTAAGTTGGCAGTTCCTGAGGAGTTACCATGTATATACACTGGTATTACAGAGGTGCACCAACTCCACCAACTCCACTCACTTTACATATCCCTAAACCTTCCCCCTTTTCCAGTTACTGTTACAAAATGTAGCTGTGTAATTTCTGTTACATGACTACTTAGTGTAGTGAAAAAAATGTTGTTACCAATGTCCTGTTACGTATTTGTACTTACACCATTCCGAGGGTTGTTACATGTGTGTAGTTACAGAAATATTACAGCTGTAGATACTATGTAGCAATGTGTACTTACACTGCGGTTACATACTAGATACACATCTAGTTACTATGGTAGTACACAGGTATATGGGACACTTAATATAAAGTGGGACCCAAAAGGATAATAAAACACTTTATTTTGATAGTCCACTTTAGACATTAGGATAATTATACGTAACTACATGAACTATATGTCAACTAATTCTGATTCATTTGCAACTACTAACTCTCAGAGTAGACTGTTAGGGTAGGGTTAGGGGATATATACTTACAAACTATCTCATAGTCAGTATGTTATGGTCTTAAGATATTAAGCAGACCGTCTACAAATACTCTTAATGTTACTCTAACTTTATGTTACATACTGTACAGAATGTCTAAAGTGGAGTATCAAAATAAAGTGTTACCGAAAACATTTCATGTTTTATGTTGATTTATTTTAGATAAAAGCTGGTTGTGCTTTTATTACTAAAGGCATGGTTCTCTAATGAGCCTGAACTAAGGAATAGTGTAGTAATTAATTAATGAAATAATATTACAATCATAAAGCCTTTTTCTCCATTTCTTCAGTTTAAAAATCACTTTAATGGCCATTCAAAGCAGCTGAAAAGATTTCTTTACAAGTTTAACAGATTTTAGATTAGCATGAGACAAAAACAGTGGCAGCTTAGCATTACAATGGGCTCTTCTCATCTGTCGTCTAGACTTTCTCTCACATTTCTCTCACTCGCAAAGGGTTGTTCATACTGATAAGAAATACTGCTGTTTCGCTGGTGTCACTCTGATCGTTCTATCCTTCCATCCAAGATGAGGCTGAAAAATCAGAGTGACAGGATTAATTTACAGCTGGATAGATTTAAAGTTTGAGAGTGGATTACAATCATTGATTCCTTCTCTCCAAAACAACATTGCTGGTTTTCCTCTGGCTTAATAGTTTCAAGCAAACAAATACTGACATTCGTCACATGAACTCGAGTACAGCATGTGCTGCTGAAAGCTATTTCGAGTGACACTGAAGACATTGAGGGCTCTTTATTTATTGATCTTCATTCAGTCAAAGTCTTGCTCATAAAAATGCCTCTGTAATACTTCCAGCTCATAAAAGCAGTACTACCGCCGCTGCAGTGAAACCCCTAGAGATAGCTCTTGCCATGGCACATCTCAGCAAGGAAGACAATACAGCAAAGAGACGCTAGAAAATAGGGCCTTATGTGTCTGTGACTTACTGCTGATAGCTTTACAATACTAACCTTGTCAGGTTGTTGACAGATTCAACTTTGTTGCTTGTAACCTGTAAATGATTGTACATTTACTTATTCACTAAATAAACTAATAAATATAAAAAGTCACAATAAAAATAAAGGGTAGACCCTACATTCAAGGTACATTTCTCACCATTTCTTGTGTAGCATCCAAGGAACTAGTAAGACCATACATGAATACAAAAATGCAAACTGCTTCATAGTGCTTCAAAGCATTTCACAAGAAAGCAGCATACTATAAGACAGCTGATTTCAATTGATTAAAAAGTAGTGTGACGGGCCGATCAGCGTCGTCCTGGCAACGAAGGAGCAGCACTTGGAACACATCAATCCGGGCCAATCGCTCACGGCCGGGCGAATATAAAAGGAACACCCATATACGGAAATGTTGAGCTACGACTCCAGATTGCTGGCAAATGACTTACCCTTTTTATTGTCTCCTTAGACGAAACGCCGTGAGCGACGAGCCCGGATCACCTCAGGATCACTGGAGCACTCATCACCGCGACCTAGGGAAGAGGAAAGGATTCACGAGCACGCTGAGCACTTTCACCGTCACCATCACTGTAACAGATACTCACCAGAGACTCATAAATAAATCCACCCTCCAGGGTTTGTGTTCAACTACATCAGTGTGTCTTGTTGTGTTCTCTATAGATAAAATTTTAAATGTAACAGAAGCAGCAATTACCCAGGCTCATTGGAAAGACGTTTCTCTAGCTACATTCTGCAAAAATGTAAAAAAAAATGTACTTATGCATGTGAATTGCTGCAGTTTCCAGTTGAAATGAACACTAGAGGCAGTAAGTAAGAGGCATGTATACCATGATCGGGCAGGTTGGGTTGGGTTTGGTGTAAAGGCTATTTCTAGCATGATAGAACATTGACTTTTAGGCACTTGGAATCATGCTAACCTTCCACCCATTATGACACCCTGTCCAAAAATTTAAATTTACAGAATGTCTTGAGTCTTCATATATTATTAAACAGGTCTTGGACTACTGCCACATTTCTTGTGTTTGGCCTCTAATGTTGTAGTTCTTGACTCCTGAGTTTCCTGTTCAAGGTTGTAATCATTTTGTATTTTCATTTCTGATTGGTTGCCCTTAATTGTGTCTCCAGGTGTCCACATTTCCTTTTTATCCCTTTCAGCCAGGGGCGTTAAACTCACTTCCTGCAGCCTTGCAGAGTTAAGTTCCTACCCTGCTCTAACACCAGAAGTTATTTAGCTGGATCAGGTGCCTTTGACGTGGAAAAGTGCTTAGCATCATATCAGGGTCTGAGCAGACGTACGCACTTTTTCCTGAAGTAATGCAGTTTGTAATGCTCTTGTCTTGATCATTTCAGTCTCATGACACAATGCTACAAGGCACAAAACAGCCTAGTCTTGGTCATGCATTGTTTACCTTATTCCATTCCTGAGAAATAAAATAGATCCTCGCCAATAAATTTGCACATATGATATGAGGTACCCCAAGGGTTTTCAAACCTGTCCTGGAGGTGTGTTAAATGAGGGGGATATTCAAATTGTACCATGCTGGAGGGCCTCCAGGACGTGTTAGAAAACCCCGAGCAGTGCTTCCCAAAGCTCTCCTGGAGCCCCTGCACATTTTGGCTGTCATGGATGTCACACACAATTCAAGTCTTGCAGTCTCGTCTAATGAGCTGGTGACTTGAATCAGGTGTGTTAAATGAGGGAGACATCCTGAATGCGCATTGGTGGGGGTGGTCTCCAGGACAGCTCTGAGAAGCACTGTCCTATCACACTACACTTCTAAAAATAGAGCCCATTACTGCACTAAATTATATAGTGTGCTTCTAAATGTTGACAAATTAACTTTTAGCAGATAAAGGCATTAAAAATTTCACAAGTATTGTAGCATACTAATAGCTCAAGCTTCATCTCATTTCTAAAGTTGCAATTACTAATGTTGCAATATCCTTTTCATCTGCTTTGCTGTTGGAGAAAAGGCAACTATGCTAATAATTCAGAAATAAATAATTAGCTTGCATTCATTACATAAGCCGTCTACTTCTCTGTTGTAATACGAGGCAATAACTCATTTCAGCTCCAAAGTTCCCAGTCATAATTGCAATTTTTGTACGATCAATGCTGTTTTGAATGAAAATGTCCTACCCCCTTCAACTGAAATAGGTACCCAAATAGTAGAAGGACAAATGGTAGATCTTAAACTAGAAAAAATTGTATGATTTAGCAAATTGTACACTGAATTAAAAAGGTAAAAGGCAACTTTTTATCTCACAATTTTAAGCCAGAACTCTAAAATAAACTTGAAAAATGTTTTAAAAAATTATTCTTGCCTCACAATTTCAAAGTGTTTTCTTTGAAAGCCTCTTTCAGATACTGTATAAAAATAAAAATAAACAAAAATTGAAAAAGTAATTGTGACTTTTATAAGACTTTATAACTCACAATTGTTAAAAGTTTATATCCCACAGTTCTGGCTTTTTTTCTTGTAATCGTGACTTTATAACTTTTTTGATTTTGAGAAAAGTCAGAATTGTGAGAGAAAATAACCTATTTTTCATTCAGTAAATGGGCTTCCATAGTTTTTAATGTATGTTACAGTAATTAGCAATGATACTGTGTATAAACATTTCAACTTCAATAGGTTTCTATCCAGACAAACAGATGGAAAATCTAACGCATATGTTACGTGTTGCTTTTATGTCTTAATTGGAAAGCTCAGAAGATCCAAAATCCAGGACTGTTTTAGATCTCGCTTTTCTCGTCTGAACAATTACTAATCAGACTGAAGCTGTAATTTGTTATGGACCATAGCCCTTGCAAGTAGAGTAAGGTGCATTCTTAGACTAAGCTTACTCTCTATAAAACAAATAAAGCCAGTATCTCATTAAAAAGAGTGACATTACCAGAAACAAAAGGAAATAAGCAGCGTGTTCAGTGAGAAAGCCTCTATTGAACACTTTTGAATGTAAACACTCCCCAAACTTTGTGTTTTTCTTTTTCGGACACCTACTGCAGCAAGTAATAAATAATGGTTGTGTCAAGCTGAGATTTAAACTAATAACTATTGACTATTTAAATAGTTGGACAAGCCAGACACAGAATGAGGATGAGACAGGCAACTTGTAGAACAGAGCATAACAATGTGCGATAGTTGTACAATATATATAATAAAGAGTCAGTCACATAATTGATCTTTTCACTCTATAATAGTGCATCCCAAACCCTGCTCTAAAGGCCCTCGCCACTGCATATTTAGGATGTCTTCCAAATCTAGCACACCCGATTCAACTTACCAATTTATTGATACTGACAGAACAAGTTTTTAATCTTCATTTTGTCTTGTTCAAAAAGCGGTTTGAATATACAAACCAATATAGAAAGAAAGACAACTGAAACTTCCATTTCTTGATGACTTTAACTTTTTTGACTCCAAGGCCCACCATTGTCCAAAGAAAAATGTAGGTTAATATATATTTTAAATATTTACAGACTGCTCATTTTGGGATTCTTTTTATTTAATTAAGAGTGGCAATATATTAAAATAATATAGAAAATAAATTAGATTATTAATTTTAGAATTTTATTATTCTGGTATTTTAGTGTAATGTATTCCGATTTAATTTCAATTTATGTAAAAGTTGAAATTATTTTGGCATTCTTTTTTAATTTTGATTTTTTAATCTAAAATTAATCTAAATCAATCTTTTTTATTTGTTTTGATTATTATAGCTTGTTTGTATGTCAAGTTAAACTAATTTTTTTAATTTGATTGTTTTAGTTTTGCTTAACTATAATAACTTGACTAAAAAAAATTGCTTAGATTGACATGAACAGATTTATTTTCATTTGTTCACATTAATTCCATATGGAAATAACACTCTAAATATTCCCTCTTATAACCAATATTGTGTGAACCCTGGGTCTGAAATACAAATAACACGTTAAAAGAACAAAATTAAACAAGAAATATGTATTTTATTTAAAGATATTTTAAAGATTATTTTCAATCATTTTAAATATATTAAGCCGTTTTGCAGCTCCCTTGAAAGGGTTTCAAGACATCCTAGTGGACATCCTAGACACACATGATGATATTTTAATTTGCGTTACCGTTTTTTGTCACATTTGAAATAAGCTTACATTTTAAAAGCATAGAACCAGCAATTTTGGTCTCGCCGTATTCAAAAAGATTGGACCTCTATTTGCATATCTATTTCCTATAAAACAGCTGCCTGGAGGTGTTGCTAGGATTGAAGTACCCAGTCTTTGCTCAGGGGCATTCAGTTCCTTTTTACTCAGTTGCCTGAGCTGTAAATGCTGTTTGACTAATTACTCTAAAGCTGCAGCAAAATGATGTTATGGCAGCACCACAAAACAACCACAGTCTCAAACCCTTACAGTAATTTTCCTGAGCTTCAATGTTACAGGCAGCACTGCTAACTGCTTTTTGGACACTTTGGATTTCTTCCTTACATGACACTTTTTGTTGATGTAGAGATATCCAGAACTGCTTGTGAAACCCAACTTTCCCCAACAGCGTTGGAAGTTTCTAGTAGCCGATAGCTATAGGATCCCCCTGGATCTTTAAAATGACAGCCATTGAAAGAAAAGGTCTTGACTAGCTGTTTCAGGTGGGAATCAGCTACTCTCTGCAGCATAGTGGCCCTCCAGGAGCAGGATTGGACACCACTGTGTTAATGAATTGAATCAGATGTGTTTCATTAGGACTGGGTTTCTCAACCTTGAGGTCCTGAAGAGTTCAGCCCTAATCATGCACATCTGAAAAAGCTAATCAGTCTCTTCAGGAGTTCTAGAAAGTTGTAGACATTTGAGAAACCCTTTACTGGGAAAAATTGAGAAACACTGTGCTAGTATTTTTGAGTAGTTGCTAATGGTTAAAAAATATGCTTTTTGGAAGGGATAAATGAGTCTATTTCTGCCTATGAAAAACATCATTTGCTTTCTACAGATATCTTAAAATTCCTTGTGCAATCTGCTTCAGACCTTTAGGCGATGAATACTCTTGGTTTGACTGTAGATGAGAAAAAAAAAATATATATATAGCTATATATTCGAACCTTTCGACCATATAAAAGGTCAAAGCTAATTTCTTTTCCCACAACCCTGTGATCATTCATTCTCAGTTATTATGTCGTAATGAAAGTCTAGCTTTCGTTGCTCATTTTTATTCCGTTAGATTCACTGTACGGGTCAATGCAAGCCCCATCCTTGTTTCATTAGAATTTGTAATCAGCAACATATTCATCATGATGATTGATGTGTTCAATATGGCAGGAGGGAATTTGCTTTTTTCACTCTTATTACTACTAAGTAATCTCCATCAATATGCCTCACACAAAGGACCAAGCCATAAAATAATGACTAAACGACAATGTGAGTTGACATTTACATCTGTTTTCATGAATCAATAGGATTCATATATTCTAAGATCTAATTAAGCTTTCATGTGCCAGTGTTGCGAGTTTAGTTTCAGTATGGAGTTATTAGTTTGCGCTGTAAGGTTTTGTTTGAATTATTTTAATTGGATAGGTCACCCAAAATTAAAATTTTGCCTTCATTAATGTGCATTTTCTGTCATTTCTATGCAATTGCAAGGAATAGGCTTCAAACAAGGACAAGGGAACAACTATAAAGTGTCTGAGGCCATTCCATATTGTCACAAATGGCAAAAGAGCACAGGACAATGAGGTGATGAAGAACAAAACTTGCCCTGGAGTGTGGATTTATTCAAAGAAAAGGTCAATTTTGGGGCACCGAATGACCCCTTTAAGGCTCTCTGTCCCGAAGCTCAGGAGTCCTGGGTTCTGTCTCAAAGGAGATGCAGGATAAGGAAGTTTCAAAGTCTGTCTTTCTCTAAAGAGATGCAGGGTAAGCAGGCTCAGTAGCTGGCTTCTGGGGAGAAAGAGAGACAGTTTAGCTCAGCGTGTTGAAGTTAAATGAAGTTCGGTGTGTTGGGTGCCTCATGGGCTAATGATGAGCTCGCTGGCTGCTCCCTCGTTGGTAACCAGGGCAACACTGATCGGAACTCAGGACGCTCGTCACACTATGCATCCTTTTTTGTATATTTATTTATTTTGTCAGTTAGTTAGTTACATTCAAGGGTCACGAAAGTACGTTTGAAGTCTTAAAATGCATTTTAGGTAAATGCAAAATGCAAATTTTAAAATATGTCATGGAAGTCTAAATGGTCATTTAAATGCAATCTGTTAGCAATTGCATTATTTACACAATACAAGCTTACTGTCCGATGCTGATTTAGCATTTTCGTTGCAAGCTGGTCCTGCAGTTTGCAACCAAAATCTCTCCAAAACCCTCTTCATCCCCAGCTCCACCTGTTTGATCCGGGCCAATGGTTCAGTCACTGCAGTTAACAGTGCACTGGAGGGGAATTACTGACTGAATACTGACAGTAAATATTGCTATCGTATGGTATTGGAAAATCTGGAAAATAGTGGACTGCTTTCACATGAACTACACTTATGGTCGCTTTTCGTAGGCTGAAAGCTTTCATCCCTGTTCATTATTTTTTGCGTCATGCAGCACATTATTCAGATTTTCTCTATTTAGAAAAAGAAAGCCATACGGGTTTGGAACGACATAAGGGTGAGTGGAACGACACAAGTGTGAGTAAATGATGACAGAACTATTCCTTTCATTTGTTCTGCTATTATATAAATGCATAATCACATTAACTCAACAATTCTGTCCTTCTGCCCTCCTACACTGTCATAATTTTGAATTGTTCTGAAAGCAGGGCTAATGTTTTCAGCCGTCTCAGAATAAAGATCTGTCTACATGTTAGTGCTATAACATCAATAAAACAAATGGATCTGTCACTCGCAGTGCAAAGATAGCAGCAATAGGCACCTTCAAGGTTTATGTAAGAATTATTAGATTGCTGCCTGAACCGCATGCGTGTGTGTTCCTGTCACAGAGAAACCCATGCTAAAGAATGACTGTTTAAAACAGATAAATAAAGCTGAGCCCACGGGCGTCCTTCAGTGGCCCTAATAAAAGCACAGTGTATAATTGAATTCATCAGGATTGCTCTCAGAGCAATAGGGGAAACTGTTATTTAAAATGATGTTGATAGTGAGCGTTTGGCAGTGGAAGAGCCCATGACAAATCACTCTGCTTCAGTTCATGTGAAGGGTCCAAAATTAGGACTCGTAAAAGACAGTTTAATTTCCTGTTGAAACAAGATTTTGGCCAGGACATTTTGAAAGTCTCATCTTAATAAAAAAAAAGAAAATAAAAAGAAGCCAGAAGACTTTATGTCCAATTCCATTCATTATCCATTTTTGGAATAATACATGTACTTTCCAGGAAGGTCAGAAATGTTCAAGCCGTTACTTTGTGGCCCTCTTGTGAAAGTGAAATTGCATGGACTGTGTTGTAACTAATTGGATTTCATCTGAATAAAAGCTTGTAATGAGGCAGAGTGTAATGTGTGCTGGAATCCGCATACAGTGGCTCCATAGAGTAAAGCTGTAATCCAGTATTACAGCCATTATAAAAAACAGTTCAGTGAACAATCCAAAAACATAAACTCGTGCACAAAACCAAGAGAGCAGAAGCAATAAAATAAAGGTAAAAGAACAAAACTAATTGTGTAATGACTCAGAACCGGAAAACAGGTGATTGAAATGATGGTAAAACAGTTTGTAAACTCATACAATTTTTTAAGTTTGATATCAAAATGATGATTACATGCCATAGTACTGAGTCAGCGGTGTTCTTGGGATATTGCTGAAAACTGAGACACCAATAATCGACTTTTATGTTTAGAGGATACTTTCATTGTTCACTTTCCATTAGAAGCTCTTTGTTGAAATTCATCTAAGAACTGAACTGGTTCTGTGAAGCTTATGACGCCACATAAAGCGGAGTATTCTTAAAGAATGTGCTTTCAAACTCATCGTGTTGAATGCAGTGTGTGTTGGTGATAACCTAGAGATGAAAGGAGCCGTTGCAGCAGCCAACCAGCATTCACTGAGCGTGACAACAAACCTACAGAGCCGCTAACTGGATTGATACGGAGAGACAGTAGTGTTCTACTCAGGCCAGTGCTGCCAATTTAACCATGTGCCCAGAAAAAAGGAGCACTGAGCTACCCCTGCAGTCTTTGTGTTACTAAAATGCTCTTTACTCACTATTCTCACCAAAGAATGCAGGAAAAACAAAAAATTGCTTCTAGCTAATAATCTCTAGTGACCTTGTTAGAGATGGGAATCTTGCAATTTGTGTTGCATTCATTGCACTTAATGATTCTGGTTTCTTAATAAATCCATTTTAAATCGTTTAGTTGTTGAAAAAGAGAAGATCTGCTGATTTAGTTATTGATTCATATTGTGTGAGATTGTGTTAGATTGATTCATACTAATAATTCACAGGCCCAAGTCTTATTTTTGATTCTATGGATGGATGGATGGGTGATTGTATGGGTGGGTAAATAGATGAACTGATGGATGGGTAGGTGGGTCTGTGAATAGATGGATGGTTGGGTGGATGGATGGATGGAACCTCACAAAGAGCATTTGGTTCTCACACTTTACAGTATCGGTTTAAAAAGGGCAAACAGTTCTGAATAAGAAGTAGTTCTTCGTTCCCAAATGTATTAATCAAAAATTAATTCACTAAGGAGCTTAAGTCACTAAATTTAGCAACAAGGCAGTGAACGTACTGCCTAAGGCTGGAATCTTTTGAGACCAAGGCCAAGACCAAGTTCAAATGGAATTAGTCTAGAGACTGTCATCATCCTTGAGAAGTATAAACCTCCTTGGTGAAAGATGTAATGTGAAGACAAATTTATATTCATACTGGGCAAATGTTAATGAAAGCAAAGGCTGGTCTCTTAATGTACTAGCAGCAGAGCATCAGTATGTGTGGATAACCTCTCATTAGCAGAAGCCGTTTCTATGGCTCTCCAAGAAACAGCTGCTGTTGGAAATACAGCACCATCTGGCCTCCTGTACACAGGTCACAAAGTTTGCAAAACTAGTCCTGTATCATCATTTGTACAGCACATTCTATAGTATTTAGAAAAACATTATTTTTAGAAAACAAAACAATAGTAAAACAAACATCCACGCAACCCAACTTAAACGTAAACTGTCAATGGGGTGTAAGCAGATCATGTGGAAAAAATTAATCAAATTGTACGAATTCATACAAATAAGCCATCAATTCATCAAAATGTAAATAATTATGAATTGCCATGAAAGTGTTAGTTTGAATGGGTGAAGGTTCAATGGTTGCTTGTATGTTTCACCTTCAACTTCGAAATCAATGCTACTTTTAAAACAATGTACTAACTGAGATCCATTTGGAACATGTGTCTTTAGTCAACTGTGTAGTGCGTACATTAGCAGGTTTCTACAACGACAGTAACTTTAACTTTGTTAAGCCAGCATAATTAGTTCAGTCTCATTTAAATGTCGGATATAGACGAGCCTAATTCATGGCATTTTCATCCTGACCTTTTTTCTCCCCAGTATTCGCAGATGTGTTCTTCCCCTTGATTAGCGCTAATGCATTGATTGAGAGTAATTGAATGTTTCTCTTGTTCCTCATCTCTACTGAGTTCAAGGCCAAACACATCATTAGGGGCACAGCTCTCCTGCCATGTCATTGCTGTAATTTTCTATTTTCCTCTCAAACCCCCTTTGCACTCGCATTCAACTATAAAAAAACCTTGTTATTTTGCACCAGATTTGATGCATTTAAATGCAAACGTAAATATGTCAAATGGAAAATACTAATTTAAGAGCCGCAGTGGTGGGAATTCGTTTTTCCTTTTTGTGTGTATAAAGGCTGGATTACACTTTTTTTTTCTTTTTTGCAGAGATTACTAGCAAATTTCTGGCCCGATTTTCAGTCTGGGTGCATCAACACTATTTGCCTCAAGTAAAATTCTGTCTGCGGATTTTGGTCAGTCAGAGTTGACAGATTTCACAGAAAATCACATAATTATTTTGGACTACGGATCTGAGCAGTCAGAGAATATGAAATACTGTATGCTTGATATTTCAAGTCAGTTTTTAAAACGCATTATGTTTTCATTTGTCACGCATCTTCTAGCAACATAGTTCTTGTTTATGTTTGCAAAGACTATGGTAGTGTTTTTCCTCACTCATTAGTGTATGATGTCTCTCTCTTTCTAGTAAATCTCTTTTTTGAAATTATCTGATCAATGATCATAACCTGGATTTGCTCTGCTTGACAGAAACCTGGCTAAAAACAGATAAATACATTACTTTAAATGAGTCTACACCCCAATATTACAGCTATAAAATGGGCGACGTCCAAAAGGCAAAGGAGGTGGTGTTGCTATAGTTTATATAATTTAGTTTTGTTATATAATTATTATTAATTTATAATAATATTCTCAGTGAATGAGGACGTATCATATCAATCAGAAGTGCAATATGGAGCACCTCAAGGCTCAGTACTAGGGTCATTTTTTTATGCTTTATCCCCTTGACCTCCCCTTGAGAGATATTATCAGGAGACATGGTGTTAGCTTTCACTGTTATGCTGAATGTTACAAAGAGGATGCGAGGGCATGCGGATTCAATTGCGACAGGTTTATTAGACACAACTGGGTTGATCATCGACATACAGGGTGAACAATAGCAGAAACGTGAAACAACATCCAATGACGTGAAAACAACAAACCGTGATACACAAAGACATCCAGGGATTAAAAATACACATTGAAATTAGGTCAGGAGGAGGAGACTAGAAATAAAACACTATGGCAACTAACGAGATGGGCGGAGACATGAATGAAACACCAAGACAAGGGGAGCAGAGAACAGTTCATGAATATTGAGTCCAGGCATGATCATGAAAATAACACACTTATAACACACTTAAAGTTATACTGATGCTGGAGTGCAGCCTAGCTCACTGGTTGGCACTTACAGACTGATTATGACACTGATGATACTCAGTGTAGCGTTTGGTCCAAAATATTTATTAGATTTAACAAGTT
>JAUMHR010000016.1:1727696-1744685 GCA_032361145.1 Enteromius fasciolatus | reverse complement strand
TTTTAAACATCATGAAATAAAATCTTTAAACAAAATTTAAATCTATTAACACTATATAATCTTATGTCTGCCCTTCTTTGTTTGTGTTAGATTTAAAACGTGTGCGATTCGTCTTTTAAATGGTTTATTTAGAACAGTCAATAAGCTTTTTTTCCTTAATTGATTGAACTGGATTACCCTGTTGGTCCATCACAGCTGAATGGAACTAAACCAGCAATACAAGAAAGTCAAAAAAACGTTCTGGAGCTCTGGCCTTTCTAGGAGTTTGACCTCTGCACCCTGGCTGAGCTACTAGCATAACATGAGGCAGAACACATGGCGTATTACACCATAAAAGCAATGCCAGCCTTTGCTAATGTACCTGCATAACACGTTTTTCAATGATGCATGAGATGTGTCAAGCCAACACTAATTAGAGGATGATTTTTGGCTGAATCGGTTAGAATTTTATGATGCAATTAATTTGATTAAAACGGGATCGAAAAATGTCTATTTTTCCCCCCTCTGATCGTAATTTACATAGCATTATAACTGCAGTAATGAATATCACAGGCTAAGAGGAGTCATTAATAATCTTCCTCATCACAGACAAGAGCGTGATAGTGATCTCACACCAGAAATCCCCTGTTCTCGGTTTCTCACTATACGCTGCCCTCTGATCTTGGCTTTCGGCTCCTTGGAACCCTGTCCGCAAACACACAGCACCCCTGCCCGGACAAAACAGATACCCCTCCAATCAGATTAAGCTACAGGGAGTTAAAGGTCTGAGATTAAACAAAAACACCTGAGCGAGAGTGAGGAGACGGGGCCAGGGAGCCGTAGTGTGTCCGGTTCAACCAGAGGAGAGACCAAACAGTGTAGCCCCCCTGGAGAGACAGTCCTACTGAGCTGTTGACCTGAGCCGTGCCATTCCAAACATTCTGGGGGGAGAGACCCAGTATCTCCATCTCAGGCTGTACTGGTCTCTAACCAGAAGGGTTATGCAAACAATGGTGGTATTTATTATGATGCTATTGGATAGTGACAAGTTGTTTCATACAAAGACTGCACTGGCCTAATTTTCTACGGACGAGGTCGTTGGAACGTCTAGAGCGCTTCTGGAGTCCACCTTTTGGCAATATTAAAATATGTATTGATGCCTTTTATACACTTATTCTGTGTGTTATGTAAAGGGATAATCCTGCCATCTCGAACCTGTATGGCTTTATTTTTACTGTGGAAAACAAAAAGAGGAAAATTGAAAAATTGTTCAAATATTAAGTTCATGGATGTTTTCCATAAACATTATTTAAAAATATCTTCTTTTATGTTCCACAGAACAAAGAAAGTTTGGGAACGACATTAGAATATAAATGTTTTAAACAATTTTGGGAAAAAAACATATTAGACAAAAGACATCAGTATCCTAAGGTAAATTTATTACAGGTTTTTAAATAAATATTTCCATCATTAAAATTATTTTACACTTCCTCAAATAAAAATATATTTATATTTTGTATAAAAAAACAGACAAACAAAATGCAACAAAGAACAAAAAGCTTTTCCTACAGTCCGTACAATGCATTTATACACCTTGGAATTTACAGTTTAAACCACGGTAGGAAACCTGCGATAATCAAAATGTAGCTGCCACATTTAAATATGCATTTAAAGCTCTGTTTGCTTTAACCGTGTTTATCTCCAGAGAGTTCCAGAATCAAGAACCAGAGAGGTTACTGAGAGATGAGCTGGGTATCTTATCGCTGGGTGGTCGAGAGGTGCCCCGGCTGCCTGCGTAACTGAATACAGCCTTGTGTTGTCAGTGCATTCTCTCAGGCCCTTCAAGTCCCCTTGAGCAGCAATACGAAGAGTTATAAATTACTCTGAAACCATCGAAATCAAATGAAACCAAAGCAGATCAAGAGAGGATAGACAGATGAAATCCACGTACTAGTACAATGTCAGTACTTACACGTCCCATGCTTTCATTTCTATACTCTTACACAGGTCAGTACTAAAAGTCAGGGGTACAAAAATAGATCTCTTTTTTTTTCTTGAGAGGTTTTTTTTTTTCCTTTTTTTGTTATTTCTGAAAATTCATAAAAAACTAAAGGTTAGGTATATTGTTGCTCAGTACAAAAAATGTTTGTAGGAGTCCACAAGAGGAGTCTGTTCATTGTTTGAGAAAGTCTCTCGCTCTCTGTCCTCTCTTTTTCTCTGGCTTCACTCTTCAACGCTCTCCTGAGTAGCGGGTGCGTTTAGTCCGTCTGTTGAAAGGGTAGTTGATGAAGTCAAAGGGTCTGTGCTCTGCGATTTGATGTCCCTTGGGCAGCCTCTTCATGAAGTGGACTTCCCGCTGGTGTTGCCTGGTTTTGGAGCCCTTGCGGGGTCTTCCTTTGCGTGTGAAGGCCATGTACCAGCCTTCATACTTCACATTCTGTAGAGCAGTGTAGTTGTTCTCCAGGACTATCTCTGTGAAAATGCAGTCTTTCCCCTGACCGTTTTTCTGTGAGGACAAGATAAAGACAAAATTTTAACTCCTGATTGATGGAAAATGTGAACTTTATCGAAAAGCATTTTGGAAAAGGCCTGCTCCAGTTTACATAGGGCTTCCCCACACGCACACAGCATATGCTTAAGTCATTACGATCCCAGATCAAGAGGGAGAAATGACAGCAGAAGCCAATGACTTTCCCCTTTCAGTAAACACCAGTGTGGATTCATCCTCTGAGAAAAATAGCTCTCCTACTGTTCATTACACAGGCATAAACTGTAATAAAGGTATTACGGTAATATTTTACTTTCCCTGGGACTTTGAACAATATGAACACTATATGGTAAAGCTAGTTTTGCCTTTAATATAGGCATTGCATCATTGTACGTTCATAACAACAGGACCTTTAAACATTATCCGGCCAGTAAATGCAAACGGGGTAAGGAGCCAAACCTTTCCCCAACCTCTTAACAAAATGGCCTGTTAAAAATCTCAAATCCAAAACGCTTGCATATCAACCAATAAAAAACAACAAGAGAAAAAACCCTCTCATGCAGGCTGTTGTTGGGCGGCCAATATGTCAGATAGCATAAGATCAGGGGTGCCAAGCAGATGGTCCACCTGGCAGGGTGCTGGGAGGTGGGGGCCGAACCTCCATCCCACTTTATTACCATTCACAGCAAGGAGAAGGCACAAATCCACATTGGAACAAGAGTAGCCAGCTAAAAAAGGAAGAAAGATCCCATTCTTCACACTCCATTTTACCCACTGCAACCAGGAAACGTCTGGTGCCCACTATAAGATCTAACTAACTGTTGTTTGATTATTTGAAGAAACTCCTTAATAATCACAACATCATGGATGTCCACAAGAAGGTTGAATGCTGAAGCTACTACATGACTATATGAGTGATGTTTCTGAATTTATAATTTGTCTGATCGTCTTATTCTCATTCATTAAAAAACTTTCCATCCGAACAAAAAAGTGACTGAAACATATGCTGTGTGTGTATAACAGAATATTTAAACAGAGCACAATGACTTTTTCTCATACCTTGCCAATCAGTTTCCCTCTTCTGTTCATACAGACGTAGAATCCTGTTTCAGCTCCTTTGATTCGAACTCGACTCCCAAATGTGTCCGTCTCCACTATGAGTTTGGCTGGAAAAGGGAAAGAAGATTTTTTATTAGACGCCGTGACTTGGAAAATCAAAATTACGATCATTCAATCAATGAGTAAACACAAGTGCACATATGCACACCGGCATAAATGTGTGTAATCTAAAGGGACCACTCTTTAGGATTTATGTAAGCTTAAATTCTACCAGAATGATAAAAACATGTGCACCAAAGGCTTCCTGGCAGGACTTTCAACTTTTTGTCTTTTATGCAAGTACATAAACAATATGTACGTCATCCATGTACCAAAAAAACAACAACAAAGAACCTTTAAATATTTGAGTTAAAGGCACCATTTAAAATAATACTTTTAAAAATTGCTTATGTATTTATTTTTTTATTCACTGTACGATTACAGTTCAGGTGTATTATAAGAAAATCAACGCAGTGTTTGCAAGGAAACTGACTTTCCATGATATATATTCTCCATGCCAAAAATTAGCACTTGCAGCCATTCTCTGATTCAGCCCCCGTACTCTGAGTGATCGTAAAGAGTTACGGTTCAAATGGAGGGGGTCAGATAACCTGCTGGTGAAGAGCCTAACCACAAGCCCAGAGCCGGAGCCAGGCACTGGCCCGAACTAACAGCCCTGCTGTCTCTACAACATGCTCAGGTGACATGGATGTCACTAAAACCATGCAGAGCTAGAGCCAGGCTTCCAAAAATACCACAACAGAGCTGGAAATTATTGGCTTTGCATGTGGAGAAACCACATAAGTGAGAGCTACAAATAAAAGAGATCTGATTCATGTAAAGTAACAAATTAAATATGTAAGCAAAATGTTTTTATTTTGTTCATAATGTTTATCTGTTCGAAATCTTTTGTGAGGAGCTATTACAAAATTTGTAATTGTATATATTATCACGTTAAACTAATAGGACACTTAATCACTTATTTTATTAAACCAATATACATATTATTCATAAAACAGATCCTAAAAATACTTAAACAGTTAGAGATTCTATGATGTCTGTCACCAGGCCTGAATGACCACAGAAACAAAAGTGAGGGTCAGAATTCGGCTAGACATATTTTCATCCTGAGCTGGAGGGGAACGTTCTTCAGGAAATGTTCAGAAGGTTGAAGTAAGATGAGTTCTAATGGCTCTTCCAGACCCGCGCGTCTCTCTAGAGACTCACCTTCAACAATCTACAATCCATTTAACATTTTTTGCACTCCACTGCTTTTTTACATCCACCAACTGACCAGATGCCCAAAAATTCAAATGCAGTGTACCACAGATATCCACAAAATAAAGAAACAGAAATACAGTTCCAGATAGAATCGCATTTACAGCCTGATATCTTCTATAGTCAACAAAGACCATTTCATTCTACTTCTTCAGAAAACATCTAGGCTATGTAACTGCTTTAGACACCTCAACATCTAATAGAACCTACAATGAAATAGCTTTTTGATCTCTACAAAACAATATAGTGAACACAATACCCCATGCAGCTAAAAGAACCATTTTTGAGTATATTTAGCAGAATATTTACATGCAAAACGCATTTAAAATGATTCCTCAAAGCCACTGAAGGTTTTAATGGTTTGTGTAAACAGATCATATGATTTTGTGCAAGAAAAATAATGAGATGCTCTTACCATGAGCGTCACCATCATCAGCCATTGCGTTGATTTTCTTGTTGGCCAGAACTTGCACGTGTTTGCCACTGGTTCGACTGTAAAGCTGGTAGGTCCGGATTAGTCTACGGCTGACCCGGTCCGTCACCTTACTTTGCTCACTCACATGCTGTGTAAAATTAGGCGGGGACTGAATGGTTACCTGTCAGAAATTAAATACCATATAATCAATACCTGCACAAGCCGCTTCATCATTCGTTCATACGCGCCTATAAATTACACGGCGCTCCAATATAATCATTTAATATAGGCCAAATGCAATCGAAATGAGTAAACTTATCCGTGACGTATTCATTTTTAATTTTGTATTTTAGAAAACCAAATGCGCTATTAAGAAAAATGTTGTTTGTGGCTTAAAATAAATGACATTTCAAGCCAAACTGTCCTAAACGCTTAAGTCGAGCTCTTTATGTTATTATGTCGCCACTACATGTTTCATCGCTGACTCAAGGCTGGCATACTTCACGCGCTCATGCCCACGCGCCTGTGCCAGTATGTTAGTGTTACCTGCCAGGTTACAGCGCCCACTGTGATACCCATCTGATAAGAACATCCTCTACTATCGCACTTTTAGTACCTTTTAATTTAACGGCTAGACATGCATTTCTGTGCAAAACAACTGTATGTTTAAATAAAATATAAATCTTCTTGTAGGAGCGTGCGTACTCTGTAGCCATAATATTTATGTAGTATATAAATGGTATATTAGAGTAATAGTGCTTTACAGTACTCTAACAATATGTGTAGTTAAATTAAAATGAAAAAGCATCTTAAAAGATGTTGCACATACCTGAGCATAGTAGCAAAACGCAAAGAGGTGAAGAAATCTGCGGGAAGAGAAAAAAATCTCAGATTAGACTTTGGAAAACCAAGCTGTTAATGTGTGACAACAAATAATAAAGAAAATATACTTACAGATAACTCAATCGTGATGGTATGAGCCTCATGTTGCAGGAATGGAAGGGCCTCAGTGTAATTTAAAAGAGATTTTAAAAAATAAATAAAATAATAATAATCAGGTTTTCCAGTTGAAATGTATAAAGTCCTGCGCTGGTATCCAAACTGTGACTCGCAACATATGATGAACAGATCAACTGGCAAATTACTAAATCTGCTGCTCAGAGGCAGGAAAAAATGTCCAGGATTTTTTTCAGACTGACACCGGTGACAAGTATAAGCACTAACTGGATTTCCTTCACAAGAATAACAAATAAGTGCACTTAACGCAAAACTCGCAGCATGTAAACGATTTACTTTTCAAGTTTTAGCGAAAGAGGTTCTGATGCACCTAATCATTCAGACTCAAGTCCCGTGCTGTCCATGAAGGTGAGGAGCGCAGCAGAAATAGATCCTTTGACGTTTGATCCAGTCTGACTCCTGCGTGAATGTCAGTCAGAGGAGGCAGGACAGTGCATCTGATGAGCTTTCTTCAAGAAGCAGTGCTGCTGGACTCTCTTATCCCCTCCTCTTCTCCCATTGCCAGTCAGTCTCCAATGTCAACCCGCTCGCGCTGACACCCCTGGTTAAAATGGTAGGGTTGGTCCTGGAGGAACAAGCCCCCTTTTCAATAGAACAAAAGCAGGGGGGTCTCACCCAAACCCCCACCCCGAACCATTTTTAAATATGCCTTCACCTGAGTCCATAAGCAGTCGGAGTAGTCTAGAGGAGCGCGCGTTCATATGCTCGGTTAATAATAAAACGTTCAATTATTTACAAATTACAATAATTCATTAAGGACTTTACTGAACAAGAAATAACGCATAAAATCTAAACTAATAAAACACACACGTATATATAAACATAATAATAAAGCTATATCCTCATCCAAACTTACAATAACTAAACATCAAGTAGCTAAAATTTCTTAATTCTGATTTCAAAACTGAAACCAAGGCTATTGTGCAACGCAGCAGACTGCAGAACTGGTTTGCCGCTGACTTGTGTATTGCAAAAGGAAAGTGTGAGACATATTAAAAGGATTACAGACGATTAGCGTTTTTTTTCTCAAAAGAAAAATCCCTAAAACATCAGAAGGATAACACAGGTGTGAAGTGTCCCATTTCTTGTCGAGCACTGACAATGCACTTAAACTCACATAAAAGTCTGTAAGAATCTGTCATTAAAAGGCATAGCATACCTCTGATATGTTAGTCTATTTCATGTTGCATTTGCTAAATAAGGCATAATGCTACATTATAGCATCTGAAATGCAATTTAAATGCACGTAATGTTAACTAAATAAAACCGTAAAACATTAGCATAAATATAAATTTGAGATGTGCGAATATAAAGAAAAGGCATTTAGTTAAGCAAAGAAAAAGATAAAGCCGATCAATCTAACTAATCTGGACTAATTAAACGTCAAAATAAATCGGCCCCACCCTCCATTATGTTACTTTTCAAAAACCGACATCAGAGTAATTCTGATGGCCCACCATCACTCAGAAGAGGTCGCCCCTTATTTGCAGGTTTTTAAACGGTTAAATGCCTTGTAGCCCACGCCCGTCAAATGAAATGTTGAAGATGAAAGGGACAATATCCACAAGTGAAACTTACTTAATCAGCAATTAATTAAAAACGTCACCAACAAATGGCATAATATTATACCGCTCGTCATAATTATTTTGCGCCATCACAAACAATGCATTCTCTTTGTGTGAAAACTAAATGGACTACGACAAACTCTACAAAGAACTAATCTGAGGAATATGAGCTGTGGAATATGGCATGCCACAATACTTTATTCCACAGGAGGGCGCCACTCAAAACTTTTGCAGGTGTAAGGTACAATCTATACAGCCTATATATTCATAAACTGTTTAAGTAACAAACGTTTTATGCATTTCTATATTTGTTCCCCAATTTATTTCCTTTTTGTTATTGTTTCAAATGTTTCCAGTGTGTTTTTAAAATACCTACTTTAATAAATTAGCGCAGAACATTTTAAACGGTTGTTTTCTATTAGTCTTAAAAATTGTTAAATAGATGCGAAAACAACATCTTTTGTATTTGACCTTAATTTACACAGTTTAGAGATTCATTTTCTAAATTATATGAACGTTTGAGTTACAGATGTTGAAATAAAATGTAACAACACACCCGATCTCTCCTACATGATTAATGAGATTCAGTAAGGCATTCTAATTATATTTATATAAATCATAATACACATACCTTTGAATAAATAGACAAACAGCAAAATGTTGTTCCATAAGCGATGCATTTTATTTATGAGCTCTAATGTCTTATTGGTACAAATATAGCTTTATGTCATTTAAGCATGTCCATTTTGCCAATCAGCAATTCTCTGAAGTTTTGTTTTCATGTTAATTTGTGAGCGATTGTAATGAGCAATTGATCTGTGCAGTTGAATTCAAATACCTGGTGATATCTTTGCTTTTAAAGGAAATACTTCCTCATGCTTTCTTCTGGTACTGTCTTGGGACATGACATGTTTTCGTTCTTTCTTTCTTTTTTTGTTTACATCGGGCTTGGTGTTTAAGTGGACCGATATTAATGGAGCATTGAAAAGTCAACCATCTCATTCCATGGCTGAGTACTTCAGCATGGCCTGAGGCAGAGCTGGGCTCCTGGTTAACTTTGTGTCTAACTGTCTGTTGCTCATTGCCTAATCAACTGCAGGATGACTAATCTGCAGATGAGCTGCTGTCAGCCTGCTGCACACATTTGCACAAAAACATAAACACCTGAGTGCACTAAAAAAGAGCTAAAGGAGAAAAGATGCATTTTTGCAGAAGGATTTACAATAAATACCTCTTAATATCTCTCTTAAGCGTAGCATAGATTTCATTTGAGACTTTTCAATACAGTAATCACTATTAAACCAGCACAAAATTACACTAATTCATTCTAGATTGGATTTAAATGTCCCTATTGCAAGGCTTCTGCCAACAATTTGGTCTATAGCTATCTTCCGGTTTTAAGTATTCAATGGAAATTGCATTTTTGATTCGTTTTATGTGACCAAACATTTCTAAAAGTGATTCGGCCCTTAAAGACGTATCTCTTTTGATGGATTGGATCTGTAAAGAGAGAAAGAAAAGAGAGAGGGGCAGATATGTGGACGGTGGAATGGCACTCCTGGAAAGCACATAGCTCTCCTGAAGTGTTGACAACCATGTCTGATGTGGGCAAGGTGCCAGAGTGGAATTACTGGAATAACTGACATTTTTTTAGACCTGATGGCAGTTGTACATTTTTTTCTGTCATTGTTACTTGTGTATTTCCAAGCATTAAATGTGTTTTTAAAAACTGAGAAAATAAGAAAAAAATAAATAAAAGAAATATAAAGGGGAAAAGTAAAGTTAGTAAATATAAAAGGATAGTATACACTGATATGGAAATTACATTATTATTTACTCACCCTCATGTTGTTCCAATCCTGTATGACTTTCCTCATTCTGTGGAATATAAAAGAATACATTTTGAGAAATATATATTTATACATTTCTTTGTAAGATTAAAAATATAAATAACTTTTTTTATTTTAAACTTTTTAAATTTAATAATGCCATTTATATATATATATGTATATATATATACACACACACACAGTATATGTTTGCATGTATATAATCAGTTTTCTTTTATTATTTACTTGGCACCTTTTAAAATACATTTTGTATTGTTTATATTGTTATATTGCACATTTCTTTTTCTAGTCTTTTCTCGCTTTGTGTATAATGTTTTCACAATGTTGTATGTAAACTCAACCATGCCAATAAAGTACTTTTAATTGGAACTAAACCAGAGAGAGAGAGAAAATGAGAGCGCTGGGGGTCTGAGAGGCAGAGAACAAGTGTCAGAGCTTTAGTTAAGACAGAAGAAAAAAAAATGATAAAAAGTCGAAGAAGGAGGGAAAGAAAAAGCAGAGAAGAGAGAGGGAGAAGACAGGGGGCTGGGCCTGAGGACCCCTGCGGTAGCTGGGATGGCTGTCGATGCTCCTGGGGTTAAGAGGAGGGCACGCAGGCCCTGTGCCTGGCTGCAGGGAGTAGACTGCCTGCTGGGTGCCTCTGGGGCCTGATGGCTCTTCCAGAGGGCCCAGAGAAGAGCGCAAGGAGGGGCAGAGTGGTGGATGAGAGACTCCCTGTACTGGAACCCCACGCTTGTCAATCCGCCCTGCTTTCATCCGCGTCACTGATGACGCCTGTCTCGCCTTAGCCCTCGCCACGGTAACGCACGACAGCCCTGCTTACAGTTAAGATTCATCACAGAGCAGGCCAAGAAACCCAGCAAGACAAAACACACCCCAGGGAAGAACACTCATTTGAGTACCAATACCACTCAGCGGTGATTGAGAGGTGGCAGCATTGTTCTCACTTTTAAAGTGTCCTTTCAGAGGGACTCAGGGTGATGGACAGGCGTCACAGCAACACACACCGGCAGAACAAACCCAGAGTGAGGGACATGTTAATTGGAGGGAGGGAAGGAAATGGATAAGCAAACACACTAATGGCGAGGAACCTCGACAGCAGAGCCACAGATTAGTTCAGTATGCAAAGAATGTAATTGGCCCAACACCAGCTATTGATCTCCAAAGACTAATGTCATAGTGATCGCATGTGACACGGACCACCACATATGTTTGCATTTGTGTCGATGGGCTCGAACCGCACAAGGTAGGTTAAAGAGCAAATACGCAATCAACCCCCCCTGGCATATATCGATGGCTCATTATCTTATCATACCACCATGAAAGCTCTTTAAACAGTCCTGCTGAAAAGGGAGGAGAAGTCTATAATATGTGATATCATTGATGCAAAAACAAATCATGAATAATGTAAAATTACTCCAATATTTTTAATGAGATTAAAACTGAGCAGAATCGCATGTTATTAAGAACTCAACCAACGCTGCTCACCACTAGAATCCAAAAAAGGTCAAACTCAACCAGCATTCAACTTCATTCTTCAAATAAATGTTGACGTTTTAATAAGGGATGCATTTACTTGATCAAAAATACAGTAAAACAGAGCATTACTGACATTACTGTTTTCTGCTTTAATACACTAGTCAGCACTTGAAGCGAATTAAAACCTTTCATCAAAGTTGTCGTAAAATATAAATGCTGACTACTATATATTTTGAAATACCTTTTTGAAGATATATCCATATGGAGGAAAGAATTTCACTGGCATCTGCTTATGAAAATCTCTACCTGCACATACTACAGCCGTTTATTCCCATACTTACAGTCTGTGGTTGTTTCACAGTCCCGTTGGGTATGACCTGATATAAGTCTTTTCTCATTGAACATATGTTACTAATACATATTCCATATGAACATGTTGAAAAATATGGCATCAACATCTAGCACTCCGCCCACTCATACTGATCATGTGCCAGCTGTTTGTATTGAGGCGCATAAGGTCTAATCTGCTGCCGGGTTGAGCATAATAACATTTTACCATTTGAATTTCTCTGACTTCTATTTCTTTTCTTTGCATGTCACTTTAAATGTTTGGTGTGTGCGTGACAGAGCTGTACCGTGGGGTGGTGTGGGGTCCTGGGGCTCGTGTCTGGGGTGATTGGAGGTTGGCGGCTGCACTCAGATCCATCAGCCAGGCTGAGCTGCAGGCGGCGTTGGGTCCTGGGTGGTAACTTAAAGAGCTGCGTCACGCCTTGTTTAAGAGCCTGGGTTGGTAAAGAGGTGAAGGTCAACAGTCATCCAAAAACCAGGTTTAGGTTGTCACTGGACACACCACACACATGCAGACTGGACTCCCAGATCATGAGCGAAGAAAAGCTGCTGCACATTTACTCCATGGAAAGGTACAGATGAACTCATACAAAACCTTTAGACATGAACAGAGACTAAATAGAGAATGAAATAAAGGTAAATAAATAAATTCCTGTTCAAAGTTTTGCTGTATTTAATCAAAAATACAAGAAAAGCAGTAATATTCTGAAATAGTACAATTTAGTTTTTCTATTTTAATATAGTCTAAAATGTAATTAATTCCTGTGATGGCAAAGCTATGAGCAGCCCTTATTAGCCCAGTCCCAGTTACTCCAGTCTCCAGTGTCATGTGATCCTTCAGAAATCATACTAATATGTTGATTTGGTGGAAACACTGCTTTATCCTTAAATTATTTTAGTTATATAAGAAATTTTTCTGTGCCCGAAACAGTTAATGGCATAGACTGCAGTTCTGTTTATAAAACACACATCAACCTACCTTTTTTTGACAGTTTAAGGCAATCACTTAAGTAATCAAATTTTACTACTTTTATAACCTAAATCTATGATTCTGCTGCTTTGATCACAGCCGTGCAGAGCAAAGGTGTGCTTCCCATGTTACTGTTTCATTATTTTTCACATGCCTGGTGCTGGTGTCTGGCCTCCATTAGTGAGAAAGTTACGTTGGACTCATTCCAAGCCATCGCCCCGCTCCCGGCACATTCATGCTTCCATCTACCATCCATTCCCACTGCCCTTCTCACAGACTGCTTTTTACATCTTTGTTCTGCTATTACAATACATGATCAGCACACACACACACAACATAAAGGCTGTAAAAGCATGGCGGGTCACTGCTGCTCGATATTAGCTGAGAGAAGTGACTGAATGTCTGAAACAGCCAAATTTACGGCGGCATAACTGCTCGGGCTTAAGCTAGACATAAAATGACACACGCTGCCGCAGAGGATTCAGGAAGGCTGTTCAGGCAAAGCCGACGAAGTGGGGTAGAAGCGTGGGAAATTGTTCCTGGCTGGCTGGCAAATGCCACTGCAGAGCCTTGCGTGGGTTTAAAGCCACAGAGTGACGGAAGTTTTTCACTTTTCCAAATGTATTTTAGGCCAGCACAGGCCTCCAAAATGAGGTAGTCCTGGAGGTATTTCATTGATTAAAATCACAAATGTGTTGGAAGATTTAGTTTAATGCTTGCTCTGTGACTTTTCTACAAGTCTGGTTAGAAACCTGGTAAGAAATATGTTTAGACCCTACAATTAAAGTGTAGAGCAGACTTTTTTGCAGACTCTGACTGCAGACTAAATCAGTGTTTTTGTTGCCATATTGTTTAAGCTGCCACCACCTACCACAGCATAAAGTTCAGTACAATGAAACAGAGGAACTGTGTAAGTTTTGAACACAGAATGACCGTGTGGCCTGCCTGTGTGGTTTGCCGAGTTTGTCCGTAAGATCCGGTGAAGGGGCCAACGACTGTGATCGTGGACATCCGGAAGGAAACATGGTCATGATGTTTGGAATTTCAGTTCCGTAGCTTTTTCCGGGATTTGACTCCAGAGTTACAGGGTGTTTTTGGATTAGGAATTGGTTGTTGGCCACAAACAGGATTCTTGGTGGAATCCGTCAATTAAAACGGCATCAGAGAATGCTGAAAGGGAAAGATGGACAAATCCCAGTAAGCTTTTTTTCAGCATACATTCTTCCTAAATGTTAAATAAGCGGGACTCCCGACTAAACATATTTCAAATTTGAAAAATTACAATTGATACTGATTGTATCTGCGCACTCTGCTTTATATAGGTTGGAATATACAAATATGCAACTTCTGGCTCGATCTACAGTCTGGAGAAGTTGAGGTTAGTTGCCGAAAGTCAGAATATGTCTGCAGAGTTGACACATTCCATAGAAAATCATGCAATCGTGTATGATGGTCACAGAATCAGATTTTTTTTTGTTTCAGACTAGGATTCAATCCAGTCAAATGATAATAAATGTAAGGTTGGAATACATACACACCTAATTTTCCAACAATTTCTAATTTGGAGAAGTTGAGGCAAGTTGTCGTAGGCCTATGCCAGAGCCGGTCTGCAGATTTGAGTTGACATTCTATGATTCCATCCAGTTGGAGGATATCAACAATATTTTCTAGCAAAACGTGGCTTCTGTGTGAGTTTGTTGTAATTGAAACTATTAAAAAAGTCTATTATAAAATGAATAGTTCCTGTCCTTGATTCTGATTGGTTGAGCTAAGTTTGAAGCTGTTGTAAATTGCCCTATAAACAAACACCTTTGCTTGTGTGTTGCTCAACAACCACTTTGTAGGAACCAAAACCAAATTCTGAGTAACTACATTGTTTGGCAGAAGAAGAATGTTTTTATTAATATCATTACACTTCATTTGCCATTTTATTTGTTTGTAAAAAAAAAAAAAACGTATATAAAATAACTTTTTTATATCCGCTTAGTGTCATGCCTAAAAAAGCTGCTTAATTATAATCTGACTGCATTCCAGGTAACGCTACAGAATTAGCCTACTGTGATATTTCTCAAAGTCAAATATTGTGTGATTCTATAAGTCAACCACCTTACAGTTGTGGTGCGTTGTATTCAATTGTATATCAATGCTAAACAGTGAACAATAAAGCTTTTGTGAAATATTTTATGAAAAAGAAAAGAAAAGAAAACCTCACCTCAGTTACATTCGTTTCAATTCGGTCCAATGTCCATTCTGAAGTAAGCTAAGTGAGTCGAGTATACAACACGAGGAAGGTCGAGTGAGTTCTTTAACAAGAACCTGTTCGTATGAGTCATTTATTTGCGAATTGGAGATCATGGTTCGCGGGTGTTCAATGTTGCTTGCAGAAAAAGTGATGCTTACGTACGTTTTAACGACGTACGTAACGAACTTCTAAAGACTGTTGCCAATGGCGACTTTGCGCAAATTCCAAACTTACCACGCTGGAATGAAATGAAATTCAATGTTACTTGTTCTTCTATTCGGTCATTCCAAACGTAAATGAGCAAATTAATCACTTTACGAATTCATTCTATGAGTCACTTCTCGAGGAAGACAACGTTTGCCGTGTGATCATGTGATCCTGGAAGTCCTCGCGATTCACTGAGGTGGAAAGCAGAGGTAGGCCTAGTTTATTTACGATTTTACTGGAATATAAAACCATTTTAACACAAATGGAAAACATTTCTTACATAATTTCATGTTTGTTTTTTACCAAACGCCACACACACAGTTTTATTTGTTTAGGCTACATTATGGATAAAATTAAAAGCAATTGCATAAACCTTCCTCTGGCTGTAATTATGTGTATATATATATATATATATGTATATGTATATTCTATACACCTTGAACAAATCAAGACTACGCATTGAAAAATGGCATGTCCTTGAGAACATCTGAACACAAGATCATGGTAGAATGGTATTTATTGTCCTCTTGGCTCACTTGTCTTTGAACTGTTACATGGCCACTATCTCTTGAGCGAAACATGATTTACAGTCTTGTAAACACATAAGCAGGCCCACACGAACTCCATGGATTTCAGCAGAACCAAAACCCTTGTCATTCATAAGTTCTCTTGTGTGTTTGTTTATAAAATATTTGTCAAATATGACATTTGCCAATGCAGATAACCTACCATTTTTGTTATTTGGATGTCTTCCCTTGCAAAACAGTACAGTCTCACTTTACATTGTTATTGCTCTTTCCTCTATTTTCACTATCTTTCTTTAGAATCAAATAATCTCAAATTATTTGTCTTTTTAAGCACCCATCTTTTGTCACCCTAATTACCTGCTCTTTATTTTTCTGTTAATCCATCCCTTTGGTTGTTCGTCTAAGCCTCTCTTTCTCTCCCTGTCATACATCAATGCATTTAACAGCCTTTCTGCTGGGCTATTAAAAAATCTTGTCTTTTTAAGTGAGGACAGGGTTAGGGTGAGGGCGACTACTGCAGAATGAGAAAGAGAGGGAAAAGGCAGGGGCAAAGAAGAAAGAGATTTCAGTGGCCCACAGGGACCCTGACTCGTCTCTCAATCTTCTCCAGCCAGGATGACAGAGTGAGAGAGAGAGATTCCCTTATGCTGGATCATGTTTCCGCTGGAGGCCTCTTCTCATAGTGTCTTGTCTGACACACTCTTCAGCTCATATCTGGAAAGTCTAACATACACAGATAAAGGCAGAGAAATACAGACTATCCACAATACACAAACCTTAAGATACAAGAAGAGATACTGCCGTGTTTTCTTAAGACTATAAACACCTAGGTTGATAACAGATCCAGGATCTTACTGTGTCAGATCTTTTCAAAATTCTTGAAAGCTTTATGACACCAAAATACCTACTGCAGGGGATATCAGGGGGCAATTTTAACACAACGTAAATTTCTTAAAACATAAATAAGCAAGAATGTTGACATCTATTCAACACATGCTCACTAAAGTTTTTTTCTCCCTGACATTGTTTCGCAATCACCATAAAGTAGATTTTGAGATCAGTTGGATATTTGGGGATTTTTTTCTGCTTTCTAAAATTTGTTGCCTTTTATAAAATATATATTATAGGCTATATATAATTATATATTATAAGCAAATAAATCTGCAAGTATTTAGAATGAATGGAGCAGTCTTATATAACAACAAATATGAAACATTTGTATACATTTAGAAATAAATATAATATAAATGAATGTAATGTATGTAAATAATTTTATTTAAATCTAATTATATAAGATCATTTAGAATTTAGAATTAAATAACATAATTACTAATTAAAAATAATACAAGCTATGTTTTTATTTTATATAATATATAATTTTTTTTTTAAATAAAACATTTAGGAAAATAAAGATGTTTTTGGCTTGAGGGTGACTCTCTTGATACTAACTAATGTCTACGGTCATTTAATTTAACAGCTAAAACATAATGGCTATAAATGTGCATGTGGCTACAGTGGATACATTC
>JAUMHR010000016.1:1693464-1715316 GCA_032361145.1 Enteromius fasciolatus | reverse complement strand
AGCGATTCAGGGCTCTCAGGTATAAGACCCAGTCTGTCGATACGACATACGTCGTAGTGAACGACAGACAAGGGAACAAAGTAATTGTTGAAAACAAATTATTACATAATCAAAAATAGAAAATTATTTATTAAATTTTTCGATTTGACTGTTTTGACTGGTAGTGACTGGTAGTGCTAGGACTCAAATTGTGCTTCCAACTATCAAAAGCACACTTTGTTCACAAATAGCAATAAGGAGAATGAACAAGGTATTTTATCTGGCATGTGTTATTAGATATGGTCTAACATATTATGTCTATCATTTTATTTTATTGGACGGGTTCTAACGTGGGGAATGTGGTTTGGCAAGGCCAGTGATTGCATAAGCAAAATCAGAATTTTCCAAACAGGCTTTCCAAAAATTCGTCTTTACTTTTTTTTTCGTCTTTGTCTCATCACAGCTACAGAAAACCGATCAAGAGATAGAGAACGGGACAGAGAAAGAGAACGGGACAGAGACCGAGCAACGACATTAGAGGTTCCAGATCAGATCAGGCCAACTCAGTATCGTTCACGGTCCGTGTCCCCACACAGAGACGAAGAGAGCAGGGGACGGTCCCGTCCAGCCAACGTCCCGGCACAAAGGTACATCCCTATATTTAGGCTTTATCATTTACCAAATAATTTTGACCTGCTTTAAACCCGTTTTCTCTCTGTCTTTTCTGTCTAAGGAGTCTGGATGAGGTCCAACACAGCCGGCGATCCCGTTCCCCGACGCGTTACCACGACCGTGCCCGTGTGCAAGAGAGAGATTACGTAGATGACAGGTAAATAGAAATGGGCAGGCCCAAGCGAGTGTGTACAAGTGTGCCTTACTGTGTGTAAAAAGAATAACCACTTCCATGTGCCTTCATTTACTTGCATAAAAATTCTGTTTCTGGAACACATTGAAATGAGTTTTTGGAAGGAGAAATAACGTTTTCGAGGCTTGCTAATCGACAAAGGACTTGCACAATTTTCAGAAGGTGGGTTAAAGTCAAACCTCATGTGAAAGGACTGAACGCCACTGAAGGGTTTGTATGGACAGAGGTGATCGTACAGGAAGACATCTTTTTTAACCTTTGTGTATTTTTCTGGCTTTAAAGGTTGTTGCCCTTCCTCTTCTAACTCACTTACTGGTGTCCATTTTTTCCTTTATGTTTGCTTGTTTATTGGTCTGTTTTGTTTATTTTCCTATGTGTCCTCCATCTCCATGATAATAGCAGTGAGGTCATCTTGATACACAGATCAATGCGGGGTAGAAGCGCAGAGTGTCTGCACACCCAAAGGTAAAGAAAAGGGCAGAAATGAACCACCAATCTGTAAATCGTACTATTGTTGTATTCAGATTATTGTGTAAATCAATATTACTATCTTGGTGTCATAAGAACTGGTATTAACCTTTTTCATTCTGAAAAGACTCCTTGTATCTGTTTCTTTCGCCTAGCCTGAAGTTTACTCCATTTGAATTAAAACAGCGCTGATGCCAGTTTCTCTCTCTCAAACGCTTCTTGTCAAATTCTTTGCCTCTCCACTCTAATATTTCAGAGCAGCTCGTTGACAAGAAACATTACAAGCGGAACTTTCCACTTGCTTTTGGCGTACAGCCTAAAAGACGAATACCTCGTCACCACAAAATTGTTTGCTTTCTGAAAATAGCATCTCATTTTGAAAATCTAATTTTTAGTTTGACACGTTAATTTTTATTCCATTCCTTGCTGACCTTGATTATACAACAAGCGCGTTTGACAGGAAAAAAAGATCTAGAATGAGGGAGTTGCCTCTGGAGTGACCTTTGCATGTTTGCGTGTATGACCTTTGACATTCTTTTACTGTTTGAGTGGACTCACCACAGCTGTGATTTTGATACATCTTTTGTTTCCATCTCGCATGCTTGCATGTTAATGCAGTGTTGGCAGGACTTCATCTAAGTACAGTAGCACTCTGCCTCCCAAGATGCCTTTATTAGTCAATGGAATTCATAAGGATATTTACAGGTAAGGCGGCCAAAAACTAACACTTAAGGCATCCTTTCTGACTAATGAGGATTTTATAGCATGTTTGACAGATCTCCAGAGCACTTTTATTGTAGATTAGCTAATGCAATATACAGAATGCTGGTGCATATATTATTTTTCATCATTGTCAAAGTATTTTTTTTCACTCAAAATTATTAAACTGGATGTGCATGATAATGTTGTAAATTTACTTGTAAAAGGGAGAGTAATAATATTGGTTTCACTGAAAGTGCACTTCATTGATGCTTAACCATAAAAGTTTATTTTTAAAATATACATGTAATACTTTTAGTATACACACTTTCAAATGATCATATAATAATTAAAGGCCAGTTTTGCACTTTTGCAATAGTTTTTTTTAACATACTTGAGTACACTGTTAAAAATTACACTTGTTAGTGTCCTGTTTTTTCACAAGGGTCCATAAAACATTGCATTTGTATTTTCACCATCATACGACATATGCAAACATGTAGTATACTATTGTAGTAATTGAGCTGGAGATTGAAATGCAGACAGTCCTGATGGAATCTGGTACTGTTAGATGTTAAGATGGTAAGTAAATGTGAGTGCTTTCTGTCTGTCTGTGGTGTTCTGGTTTCTGTGGATGTTTAAAGTAGCATCTGTAATTTAAAACATGCAATTTATTGCAAGAGTTACAAAGGAAATCACTGTTATCTATAAACATCTTATGGCATGTCCTAACCAGGTGTGATGACACAAGCTCTTTGTCTGTCCAAACCAAGTAGGTCCATAATATCCTTTAGTATTCTTCTTGGTTGGGACACAGTTCACAGTCCACATTCAACAGGTCTCCACAGAAAACATGGTCATGTGATTACACTGTTAATGTTTTTGGTCTATTTCTGTAACTTTCTGTAATGTTTGCTTTTGTTTGCACTTGTTGGACTTTCGTTTGTGTTCAGCTTAACACTTCCTGCATGCCTTAAGTCAAAGTCACGGCTGTCTGTAGTCACTGCCACTCAACGTACAGTCACACGCCAAGTTCTTAGGTTCACAGACAAGATCACCATTAGGTAAGGGGTCGCAGATGTCAACCCTAAACCCAATTATATAAAAAAACAACATCAAACATACAACAGCTCCGAAGAGCCAGCAGCTCCTCATTTAGAAAATTCAACCATAATCTCACTCACCACATTTTAGCAGTTTTCTTGACTTCCTCCCCTAGTCTTACAGGTTTGCCTTTCATTTTATTTTGGACCTAACTTTTTTTATTCTTTGTCATCTTCCTTTTTTTCCTTCTTCTTTCTCCATTGGATGGCATGTTGTGACCCTAGTGATCTACAGCCCTCTCTTGACAGGGTTAGAAGTGCTAGTACCAACTGTCTGAGACCAGGTTCTAATTCCAATTCACCTGAACGAGACAGGTACACTCTTTATTTTGAATTGGATTATTTCAGTTTTGTGAATTTGTATCATTCACATACATTAAAGTACACTCTTAGAATGTTCTTTTGTGATGCCTTTTAAACACAACAATCACTGAGTCTTATTTACTAATGTGCATACACACATATTATTTTGCTAAAGGCTTTGTGCATAGACAGAAATGTAAGTTTTTTATTTATTTAGGGTAAAGTTTATAACAAACTAAAACCACAAATACAAAAACCTGTTGCATTACAGACATTAAATTAGCCAAGTTGTTTTTTGGTCACATTTGGTCACATTTTATATTAATGTTTGCTTCTTAGTAAGCAAGTAAGTTAGGTTTATGTGCATTATATGTACAAATAAGCAGCCAATATGTTATCAATAAGCATGCTATTAAGCAATTAGTTAATAGTGAGAATTGGTACCTATATTAAAGTGTCACCTACATTTTTATATAAATACATTTTAAATATTTAAAAAGGTTGAGGTCATTAAGATTTATGTTTTAAATCTCACATAGGCTGCATCTATTTAATTACAAAGAAATATTTAAATAATAAAATAATAAGATAATGAACTAATATTGGGAAATAAAAGTACAATTTCAAATAAATGTTTTCTACAGTATTTAAATATATTTTAAAGCGTGATTTGTTCCTGTGATGGCAAAGCTGAATTTTCAATGTTGGAAACAATTAAAATGCTTAATATTTTTGTAAGAATTGCAATACTTTTTAAAAAGATCCTTTGATAAGCAGAAGATGAAAAGAACAACAAAGTAAAGTCAAAGTAACACACCACTCTGCTCTGTTAGCGTCCAATGACTCTTATGGCCTGCTAGCTCTGTTTTGCGTCTTTGATAGGGATAGGCATATATACAACCACTGTAGCTGTAGAAGTGTCAAAAATGAGTCCCCTGAATCTGTGCATCTTCTTATATGTTTGACATGACCATTGCCACAGTCTCTGTATTGACTTCCCATGTTTCTTCCATCTCCACTTTGAACTCTTTGGGTGTTTGTGGATCACACACGCACACACTCACGCAGGAGCACCCAGTCTCTGCCCCGTACCAGACCCACAAGCCCCAGGATCCTAATTCAGCATGCCTCCCCAGAAGACGACAGGTATCCCTCCTGTCCTCCAGTCCTATTGCTAAACCTCTCTGCTCTTCTAACCTGTCCGTCCCCCCTCTGCTGTGGGATTAGATAGTGGATGTATCTAACCCTCCAGCCTTCTGTAGCTTCTGACCCTTAGCTTGTAGTGACCTGACCCCATGATTTGAATGCTCTACAATGTAATCGCCAGTGTGTTTTGTAGATTTTCAGCAACTTAGTAGCTTGAAAAATGTGGTGACTTGTGGCTTTTGTGCTGTGATGTGTATTGCGTTGTTACTCTGGATTTCATGAGATTGTATTTTACAGTAATTCTTTTTTATCTAAACTTCTTTATTCTGTTGATACTATCTTCTAAAGCTTTCTCTGGTTTCTCCAACAGTTTTTTTCCATTTAGATACAGTCTCAAACTTAACAGTGGCCCCAAAAAGTATGTAAACATTTAAAAATATATGAATATGTTTGCATTATATAACAAAATATCAAACCAACTAAGATATAATTTGAAGTTAAAATACCACAAGCACAGATATGTAAAATAATTGGCTTGCGGATGCTTTTGCAGACATTGGAAGTGTCCTTATACATTTTGGGGGCACTGCATGTGTCTTCACTTACTTATGTATTCAACTGAAATTGTAATGATTTCGTTTGGAAGATTTAGGGGTAAAAATGTCACATATGTCATGTCAAGTGTCTGTGTTCCATATCATAGACAGTATATGTCTGTAATTTTTGTACATTTTATTGTATATTAAGCCACTTAAGTGTAATATAATTATGTTTTATTAACATCGAACCATACTGCGTCATTGTGTGTCTATGTGTCCATGCCATTCATATGTGTTTGACCATGATCTTATGAATCAGCTGGGTTTTGGAGGCTATGTTCCCCGCTCAGGAGACAGTACACCACCTCAGTGCAAAGCCAGACGCACAGAGGTACACACACACAGGAAGAGCTCTAGTGCACATACTGTATAGCTACCAGTAACATGTCCATCTCCATCGTGGCATTTTATTAGACAGTTTCATTCAATGTCCATCCAGTCCTGAGTGAATCCACTCCTCATTCTTTCATTTTTTTGTCTCGCCTCGATCATTTCCATGTTGCAGGCAGTCGAGAACTCTGGACAAGCCTAGCTGTCAGAAACTTGGCAAGAAAATATCTGACAGCGAGCGGTAAGACTTATCAAACCATGTCACTTCAAGTCCCATTTGCATTGCCTGTTGATTGTACCTTAAGTCTTGTGCGTCCATACAGTACCCGTTTTAGACACAAATCACACTGGATAAGGCTTTTAGATTTTTTTGTTTGGTTGTTCCGGACCTTTTCTACATAAAAGGGCCCAAAATGGAAGTAAAAATGTACTTTTACAAGTAAATAAATTGGGTTAATAAAAGAGTTACTGACCAGTTTCTCATCATTTGTCAAAATAACCAAGATTTTTCGATTAAAATGAGAAAAACAGTGATATTACAGTGCCTCTATTATGCCATTTTTAAGGCTCCTAATATTGTTTTGGGAGATTCCTACAATAGGTTTACATGTGTGCATTCTGAAAATATGTGTTTAATATCACCTCGTTTTCCAGTGATTTTCAAACATTTCGCTTGAAGCAGTTTCTCTCTAAACCCCTCCTTTTCATGACTCTGTTTGTTTAGATGGCCCAGTCTGTGATAGATAGGCCCACTGCCATAGTTCTGTATTTTGAAGGCTTGATGGAAATATAAGCATCTATTATTTATCATACTTACAGGTTGTGATTCAGTGGAGGCAAATGGTCCAAATAAACTGGGAACTGAACCATATTTCTAAAGTAAGCGCTTTGTGTATGATTTTGTGTATTGCGTTGAACTCTGAGATTAGAGAAGCGGTCATCAGTAAAATGATGTGTTTGTGGTTGGGGTGAAGTTGTTTGCGGCCAGCCAATGTAGAACATAGGCAGGAATTATTCAAATGTGTTACCTTGTGACATGTGGCCTTCACGGAAATGGGATTCGAATTACTAACAACTCGTTTAGGCTGTATAGAGTCCATCCTTTATTTTTATAGACAGTAACTTTATTTATTGTGAACTTTCGGATTTACAACTTTGCTGATTGTTTACATTCACATACAGCTACATTACACACTGCATGAAAGGCAATACTGAAAATGGCATAACAGGGGCACTTAAAGTGATATTTGAGCAGATCTAATCTGCACTATGTTGAAGAAAATGACTCTTTGTTTTTGGCTTGAATAAAAAATTGACATACATTTTTTTCCAAATCACCCACCATTAGAAGTTATGGCAAATGTTACATTTGGACCTTGTTGTATACTATGTGTTTTAGTATATTATACTGTATGCTACAATGTATATAACTTTTACAAGGTAATGCTGTCCTGGCTTCACCCACAAACATACTGTATTTGTTTCTTCACACCTTTTTCTCTATTTTTGGCTTTTTATCCATTCTTTTTTTTTCAAATGGTTTGTCACATTGATTTTATTTATGCCTTTATTCCTTAATTCTGTCTTGTATGTTGCTATTCGCACTGGCCTGAAGCATTGAGCCAACCTCCATTCTAAAGGGCTCACGCAGGAAGAGGGCATTGCTGCCTCCATTGGGTAAGGTGACTCGTGAGGGGGACAACCCCAGGCTCACCCCAAATGGAAAGATGCTGTCCTGATATGGGCTGAGAAGCCTTGCTGTGTCTAACCCATCCTTCACCAAAAGGCTTGTGTCTGCTATAATCGCTGCTGCTTTTGCTCTTTTCTCAGATGTTTTGTGTGGTTAATGCCTTTCACTGAAAATCCACCCATCCTCATCACCTACCCACAGCTTTCTGTGTTTACCGCTCTTTTACAGATTAATGCTATTTTTTTCACTGGTTTCACACCCGCCCCTCTTGTGCTTGTTTTTCTTTCCTAATGGCTCTTAGCAATAATACATATCTGATGTGATTAATAATGTACTCCGATTATTCAGACACTGGTCTGATCAAGATATGGTGGTATTGTATAATGTGTAGTACTTCTTGATGCTGTTTACATTTTGGTCTACTCGGGTTGATGATATTGATAACCTGTGTACTAGATAAAATCATAAGCTTATGTTTCCATCTCTCTCTCTTTCTCTTTCTCTCTCTCTCATTTTGTCTCCTCTGTCAGGGTGCAGCAACACTCCAGCCCCGCATTTTCCTCATCAGCAGCGGCTCCTTCTTCGGCACGCAAGGTCAGACAGCTTCCCCAAGTCCCCGCCAAAAGCAGCAGTGTAGAGCAAGGTACAGTCGTTGTCTGCTGATTTGTACTGGTTACATTTTCAAATGGTCTTTGAGCAAATATGCAAAATGTGAAATGATGAGCATCATAATGTTGTGTATCATGTATGTATCAGCTCTTGCTTCAGAGGAGCGAACGCGACAAATGAAAGTACGTACCTTCCAAACACCAGCTCCCTCCAGTACCAGCCAGGATCTGGAGAGGACGCTCAAGAATAAAAGAGAGGTGAGAGCCATTTGTTCTCTCTCAGATTAGAATTCATTTACACTACTACCATTCAAAAGTTTGTGGTCAGTACAATTTGAGAGAAAAATGTCATAAGCTCAACAAGGCTACATATATTTGATAAAAATACAGTATTTTTTATTTTATTTTACCATTTTAAATAATTGTTTTCTAATTTAGAATGTAATTTATTATTGTAATGGCAAATCTGAATTTTCAACAGCCATTTCTTTAGTCTTCAGTGTTACATGATCCTTCAGAAATCATTCCGATATGCTGATTTTCTTACTCAAGAATGCCTACTTTTGTGGAAACCATAAAACATGTTTATTTTTCATAATTCTTTGATGAATATAAAGTTCAGAAGAAATAAATAAAAATAAACTTTTTGTAACATAAATGTCTTTACTCCCATCCAAACGGTTCAAACTTTATTTAAAATTTAGAATGTTCAGTTAGTTTTAGTTCTAGTATTAGTTCAAATTATGTATGCTTTCATTTTTTTCTTTTCATTCCATTAGCTTTATAAGGAGCAGCGACGGAGCTGTGACAATGTGTCCCATAAGTCCTCAGACAGTGATGTCAGTGACGTGTCAGCCATCTCTCGTGCCAGCAGTGCCTCGCGGATCAGTAGCACCAGCTACATGTCCATTCAATCAGAACGACCCAGGGGTCGCTTTAGGTGAGATGCATGATGCAGCATCACTCTGGACTTATGTATTAGATTTGTGAAAGTTTTGCAGAAAAACTGTTAAAAAACAATTTTTGTTAGTAATGGTCTATGGAGGGCATATTGGTGGTAATATGGGGTTAAGGAAAAATAAACATAATCTTATAAAGTTATAAAAACACATATTTATCTTTATATTGCCTACATTTTCTACAATAAAGAAGTCATTTTCAACTTACTTACAGTCCCCCCTCGAAGTCCACTTGGTTTTCTTGCACAAAAAGTTACAATTTAGTTTCAGAGAATAATATTACTGAAATAAATGTTCACTTATACATATAAATTGCTGAGTTTTGTAATATTTTAAAGGTCTTATTTCAAACTTATTCTGTTTTAAATGGAAAAAATATAAATAAATATATACAACAACCCTTAGCGTTTGAACAGTAGTGTACATTGTAAATCAAACACTTTCATATCAAAATAGCAAAGACAAAATCTGTTTTCCATTATTCCTTTAAATGATTCTATGTCTCCTCCTTTTCCATAATAGCGTCATTCACAGATTTTTATGATTTTTGGTAAACTCATGTTGAGGGAAGTGAAAAAAAATAGAAAGAGCGCACACAATAATCAAATGCAGAGGGTCGTGTTAACGTCAGAATGGTCATTTTCCATTTGTCATTTGGGTTACTGAGAGTCTTCTCTATTTTTCTCCCCACACCAGCCGTCATATTCGTCCATCCAGCCGCAGCATGCTGAAGAGTACGAGCGTTAGTGGGGAAATCTACACTCTGGAGCGTACGGATGGCAGTCAGTCAGACACGGCTCTGGGAACACTGGGATCAGGAGGGAAAAAGCGCAGATCCAGCCTAAGCGCACGTGTAGTTGCCATCGTGGGCATTCCCTCCCGCCGCAGCAGGAGCACCTCTCAGCTCAGTCAGACAGGTCAGACACTTCCAACCAATCGTAAACTCGCTCCTTGTCAATTCCTTTGTGTTTTTTCAGTTAAAATCTGCAAAAATGGCATATAGCTTGGACAACGATACAGATCAGGTGTTGTACCTTATAAAATAAATCCAAAATATGCTGCTCGCTGTTTCACATTCTATATATGACCTTCGATGATAGCACTGTCTGCTGGTCACCTTGTTTTACTACTGCAGACAGTATGGTTAACCTCTAAAGAATTCTTTATTAAATATAACTTATACTATTTTAAACACCAGAGAAGAGTTACAGGACACTGATGAGTTTCATTGGCTTAGTGTAGCCTGAGGTGCCCTCTACTGGTGTAGAAGTATGGCTAAAAATACTTAAAAATGATTTTTAATTGAATGACATTAGTGTCACCCGGGCAAAAAGCAGTATCATCACCAAATCAAGACTGACAAATTATAAAAAGCAATTTCTTTAAAACTGTCCTTTCCATCAGTTCAGGCCATTTGCCAAGACCGTTGGGTGTTTGTTTTTTTTGGTCTTCCTGCTTTACTTAGATTGCTATCTCTTATCAGTGTTTCCTCTTTTTCCGGGGTCATCCTTGTCTGGTGGATCTATGTATCAGGTCCCTCTTTACCCTGTTTTACTACTTCTTTAGTCTCTGTTAAAGTGTGGGAGCTGAAAGCTCAGGCTGGAAATATGAATGGCAGCATGTTAGCACTGGCAGAGGTTCATTGTGTCAGGTGCAGATCAACCCTGAATTCCTATCAGATGTAATGTAGATAAATGCCTTTGAAGTTGGATCTGATATCCTCTAAAATCTCATATTTTAAGCACTGTCTTTTTATAGTTTAATAAATGGACTGCTGAAAAAAGAAACAAATTTAAAAAGGATGGCAAAAGAAGTTTTTTTGGCATCGCTGTCTGCCAAGCGCCTGGATAATATCTTAAAAGGCCCATCAGATGATAAATCAGAAAGAGTTGCAAAGCTGTGATAAATCAGCATTTTAAAGAGCTCCGCTGCTCTGTAACAGCTGTTCCACGCTCTGCCCACTGCACCAGCCTCATCCATTCACTACCATAGCCAAAACTAAAAATAAGATTACCGTAACACTTTCTAAATCTGTTTAAATGATTTAAAGCATTTGGTATTAACAAAATAACAAAGAACAATTCTTTTAAAGCAACAAATTGAACATTTATTGATAACATGTTACCAGGATTACTACCCATTACCCATTAAACTTGTTTTGTCAAAAAATAAATAAAATATAATAATAGTAATAATCTTAACAGTGATACAGGCCAATGATGAAATGTATTATATATGTAGGAGAATGGCAAATGATGACAGTGAAACTGACTGCATACGATGACAGCTTTAATATGTTGTTTGCTAATAGAGGTCAAAAGACATACATATGATCTTAATGTATTGTATTCCATAGATTAGTGCTACAGTGAAGCACTATCATCTACGGTTCTTTTCTGACAGTATATTTTCTGTTTACTTAAATAATACCTAAGCCATTTATGTCTGTTGATGACAATCCTTGGACATTTTTAGTCTATAAACTTTGTCAGAATAAGCCACTGACGGTGGTTTGAAAAAAGCGAACACGATGAGCGAAGAGACAAATCTCTCTGCTACATTTTTCACTCAAACAACTGGGATGACAGCACCTCTGTGAGACACCTCAGTGGTTGACATTTTCAGAGGATCTGTAATCCATCAAAAGGCCATAAATAGTACGGATGGTGCCCCGTGACGTCCAGCAGGAGATGTTACACTCACCAGGGGTGAAGAGCTTCATATTAGATCGCAATATTTTCTCCTGAGTGACGGCTGTAAGAACAGCTCTCAAACATCTTGGCACACACACTCACATACTGTACATACACATGTGTGAATATAAAACCTTATAAAATGCAAGCAAATGTGTTCTTTTTTTAATAAGGGTAGTTGGCACATAAAAACTATGGTGTGAATGAAACAAACAAACAAACAAACTTACACAAATAACATGAATAAACTGTATCTTCATTCTTAGTTAAAATAGCATGAGAGAGGTTTATCTTCAATGTCATTCAATGTTTGTTTTTATTACATTTTTCTGTCACACTGTAAGACGCATTGATATGTCAACTACCAATATGTATATAGCAATTCAAAAGAAGCCTTCTTTATAGTATCATTGTACTGATAGTAATCGTTTAAATTCCCAATACAGAAAAACCCAACTTCATTATCTTAATTATAATTATTAATTATTTTATCCTTTTTGACAGCACTAGTACTTTAATTTTAAGTTTATGTTTTGTAGGTTTACAGATTTTTTCCTTTGTCCCTCTGATGAAAGCCCTGCGTACTGTTTTTATTCCGTCCACAGAAGCAGCCAACAAGAAATCAAAGGGATCCAGTCAGATCCAGCGCAGTCAGGAGACGGGAATGGCAGTGGAGTATCCCCGCAACGCCATGGCTCGCCAAGCCAGCCGAGAGTCCACTGATGGCAGCATGAACAGTTACAGCTCTGAGGGCAAGTTAGTATCCAGAGAAATGTAAACCTTTTTTTTATTTTTGCATACAAACAACTTTGCAGTTCTAAACCACAAATTTATAAATCGGTTTGTTTTCTTCACAATTTTGCTTCTTGTCTCAGGACTGTGCATAAGTTTTACATTCAAGTTCAAAAATTTCATTCAAATTGACTATGCTAAATGATTTATTTTTCAAATGTTGTTTTCATAAAAATCTGTTACAGTATTGTGGCTGTGAAGACAAACACAACAACAGAGTAACAATAAGAATCCAACTTCAAACACATAGGACAGGAGAATAACCAGGAGAGCATGTAACCAGACACACTAAACTTAAATCAATCCACGACAAAGTCCAGGCATGCATCCTAATGTGCATACTAACCATCCTAAATTCTATGTAATATTAGTCATTTTCATAGGGGCAGATAGGGTGGATAGTGTGCACAATGGGATGCATGGAAGATAGAGACTAAGGGAATATATACACTGTAAAAAAAAAAAAAAAAGAAATCCATAAAATTTATGATGAAAAACCAGCAGCTGTGGCTGCTGGAACTCGACTGTAAAACATATTGTAACAACGTTTTAGATTTAGATAGAATGTTAATATACCAACCTATTAAAACACTGAAATCTGTTTAGTACCTTTGAAATACACTGATAAGCACATGAGGAACCAAAGCCCATCAGAAGCAGCTTTTAAATGTGAACATAGTATGGAAAGGTGCTCAGTGTCATTCACACAAGCACTAAACACAATCGTGGTGAGACTTCTTAAACTGAAATATGCAATAAACATTAATTTATCAACATTACATGTAACATACAATCCTAATTTGAAAAGAAAAAAACATTCAAACTAAATTTGAAATGCAATGCAGGGAATTCTGGGAATGTCAGTTTACAGTTTTCCCTGTAAATTTGACCATTAACTGTTTAACAGTTTTTTACCGTTAAAATCATGGTCATTTTATACAGTGTACACAAAGCAAAACAAAGTAGCAAAAGACACGATTAACAATGCACAGGTGAAAAAAATATAATACAATAATACTTCAATGCATTTCAATCAAATAATCATAGCTAAATTTAAAAAAAATTGAACAGATCATACTGTATGTATTATCATATATAATGTAACCCTGTTCCAATTTCTGCTATTTTACCTGAAGCTGACCTGCTTTCGCACTCCTTTAAAATTTCTTGACTCTGGTGTTTTTAGGCATTCGCAAACCCATCACTCATACATAAGTGGTCTCTCAACAGGCTGTGTATCATGTTCATATGAGCTTCTCTTCTAGATTTATTTGGAAAAATAAAATTAGTATAAGCTAATAGAAACAGTCTGATTTACAGAGCTTATGCTGTGTCCACTACTTTCTTAGCTCCATTTTTGGAGCCAGATGGCAAGCGGTACCCCCCTATAATAATTAAAATATCCATCATCTTCAGAGAGGGGTCTTGGCAGGGTCTGTAGCTGCACCGAGAACGGCAGCCGCACTTGCCTTTGTGGCTTCCGAGCAGCGTTTTTTTCGCCATGCCACTTCACAGAGCGTGTCTCTGCGAATCTATGATTTAAGGCTTATTTTACATTAACGTGTTTTAAGTAGCCTGAAATCACACAAGGCAGTTTATATGGTAGCACGACACGGGCTGGCACGTCCCTCAGACATTCCTGCTGGAGTTAGGTCATGGAAATTGCGCTGGTCTCAAAGGAAATATTGAGTGTATTAAGAGGGGCCTTAATGCAGGACAGGGTTTACATACCATACACAGCGCAAGTCTGCTGCTGGAGAAGATGGGCTGCATTTCATGAGCTTTTGAACTCTATATGAGGGCAGTAACCTCATTCTGGAATAAGCCTACTTAGATCCAGATAAATTAATTGATGTTTAGGGTCTTGTTTGTTTGCTATCTACTGTACAAAGATTCATTTCTTTTAATTTATGACAAAGTATTTAAGGATGTGTGAAGATAACAAGAAATGTACGATAAGTTATATATGAATTGCTGTCTTACAGAAATATATTCATTTGTCTAGCTGATAACCTGTGTATGTCTCAGTCTGATCTTCTCAGGGATGAGGTTAGGGGCTGACAGCCAGTTCAGTGACTTCCTTGATGGTCTTGGGCCTGGTCAGTTGGTGGGTAGACAAACACTTGCCACGCCTGCTATGGGTGAGTAAACATCATCATATACCGTACAGTATGTACTGACAAAAGTATTTCTCAGTTGAATTTGATGGCATGGAAAACACTTTTTTAAATGTTTTTGGTTTTGTAGGAGATGTTCAGATTGGACTGATGGACAAGAAAGGGCAGCTGGAAGTGGAGGTTATCAGGGCCCGTGGTCTTACACCTAAACCAGGTTCCAAATCGCTGCCGGGTGAGAGTGTGACAACAATACAGTACATACAATCATTTTCAGTAGCATCGTTTAATAGTGAATCTAGATCAAGGATTCATTGTTTGTCTTCTACACATTATGTAAACACTGAGTAATGGGAAAATTAAGAAATGTTATTTTTCATGAAAGCATGTTACCATTTACAGTATGAACATTCATAAATGGTCAGTAAGATTTTTTTATATATATATGGAATTAATACTTCTATACAGCAAGGAAGCATTGATCAAAAGTGACTGTAAGCACATTACTATATTTTTGATCATAAATAAATAAATAAATGCAGCCTTGGACTTCTTTAAAAACAACTTTTGAACAGTAGTGTATTTGTGGTTTTTATTCTTAATGGAATGATTACATCCCAAAAATGTGATAATTAATACATTGTACTAACCAGGCACTATTATTGCCTGAACAACCCTAGTTGAGTACTGCTGTACGTCTGCTCTTCACAGCTCCCTATGTCAAGGTCTATTTGCTGGAAAATGGAGCGTGCAAAGCCAAAAAGAAAACCAAGATTGCACGAAAAACGCTTGATCCCTTGTATCAGCAGTCGCTGCTGTTTGAGGAAAGTCCGCAGGGTAAAGTTCTCCAGGTAGGAAGCGTATTTCATTCGTTTATTTTCAGTATGCCTTTAAAGTCTAACGTTTGTACGCACTGACCACCGCATTTGTCTTCAGGTAATAGTTTGGGGAGATTACGGCCGCATGGACCACAAATGTTTCATGGGAGTCGCCCAGATTCTTTTAGAGGAGCTGGATCTTTCTAGCACAGTGATCGGCTGGTACAAACTGTTTCCCCCTTCATCATTGGTCGACCCGACGATAGCTCCTCTCACTCGTCGCGCTTCCCAGACCTCGCTGGACTCTTCAGGGCCACCGGGCACCAGGTCCTAGTGAACGGATGGGAAACGCTCGACCCCATGGACCAAGGACCCGAGGCAACAATCAGAACCAGAGCGGCAGATAAAGAGACAGATGGACAGAATCATGATCAAAGCTTTGCTGAAGCCTGACAATCACTTCTCTCTTTTACTTTTGATCTTTGGGTTGTAGAGATTTCCTTTGATCCACTCTGCTCCTTTACTGCATGTTTTGTTGCTGAGATGACGATTCGACCCAAATAAAAAAAGAGAAGGAAAGGGAGAGGCAGCTGAAACGCGAGCCCACAGTGGCGCCGGTAGCCTAGATTGCTCTGGTCAGTCAGCGCATTTATTTTCTCATGTGTTGGCGAGAGTGAGAGGACAGCACTGCCCCTCCTCTATATTGCACTTTCAGGAAGTCCCTCTGCTAAAAGACCAGAGGTCGAGGGTTAAAGGTCAAGATTTAGTCTTCTCAGAGAGTTTCCTCTCTGCATCACGGATGCTGCATCCGAGGCCCCGCCGTGTGCTGGTCTGGCACAAACTCAGACTCAGATTGTGTGACTGTGGTGCGTGTGTGTGTGTGTATGCAAGAGTGTGCTTTTGCGTCAAGAAGGCAGGGAGACGCCTGAGAACCTTTTAAGTCTGTTTACAGCAGTCGCCATCGACTGCTTTGCCTTTTCACGTTAATGTTGATTTGGTAAATAGGCACACTTTGTAGAATGTGAAAACATGCTTCATGTTTTCTGACATTTGTGTCATACGAGCTTCACGGATGACACAAAACCACTTGTATTCGATTCACCGGGACTGTAAGAAGCTGCCACAATCACTGAACTAGAAAACGTTAGCTCACTAACACGTTGGATTTCCAGGTTTCACACGATCATGAACCCTATCTTACAGACATTTCCGAGCACTTTCAATTCTATTCCGTTTGGTAAAGGACCTGTACATACCGATATTAGAATTTCTACCTGACTAGAGTTTACATTATTTTAATGCAAGCACAAATGCTTGATTTTTTGAACAAAAAAGAGAGAAAAAGCTTTTGGGGATTAAAAGTAATTGAAAAAAAAGAGGCCAAAATTGAAAGCTTCCTATTTTTAGCAGTTTGTCATCAGTTTAGTTGATTATAAAAGCAATCTCACAGATCCCCCCCCTGAGCATTTTGAATGTGACAGTGAGACGTTCCAACAAGGGGAACAGACGCCACCAATGAGGGGAACAGCATGAATCTGGAACTGTTCCAAGTTGCATGCACATTTTGTAAAACAAGACAGATGAGAAAAAAAAGAGACTACAATAAGTGTGTGTTAGTTCCACAAACTGTAGGCCAGCTTGTATGTTGCATGTACTTGTACAGTTTGCTTGTACTTGATATAAATAGATTATCAAATAAAATGAAGCCATTCATTCCATGTGTGGGCATTTGGCCGGGTTCAGCCATACACACAGGCCTTATTTTGGGGCTGAATGTCTATAAGAATTTTTGAATCGTTTGGTTTCCTTTTCTTTTTTTCTTTTTTTTTAAACCCTGGATGGATAAATAAGTGCTGTACTGTAGTACTGAGCAAACACAAGGCCCTATTTTATCGAAGATGTCGGTGTTCACTGTAGTCTGTACTACTGTGGGGCTAAAACTAAGGTAGATAATCTGTATAAAAACTAGAGCTATCTGTATATGGAATATAATTCTGAAAATCACAATGACTTAGAGATATATCGATATTGAAACAGAGTGTATCAAGTAAACATCACTTACGTACATGCATATATTGTAAATATGAGTCTGCAAAGAGGTTTACTTATATTTACAAAGCGGCCCCATTCGAGTTAATGGATCAGTGCTCTGTCTCTTGGTTCTGCTGAGCGGAAGAAGGGATGCCTCCAAAGTTTTATTTTAGTGATGCCCAATCTGGCGAGAGAAATTTGGACCTCTATTGACTTGTTGCGTTACCATAAATACTCACGAATCCTTGTTTCAATGAGAAGTTTACTTTCTATGCCTGGTTACGGCAGACTTATTTACTTTGTCAGTATTATTCAAGGATACTGATTGTTTACAGTTCGTGTGTTCCACTGAAACAAAGTTGAAAGTATTCACTGCAACATTTCTTGTTTGTACAGCAGGCGTGGCTCAAATAATGTGTATGTTTTATATTCAAGAGTTCATTTTTATTATTTACAAATAAAAGACTGTGTGGAAGAAAATCGGTGTGCTGATTATATTTTGCTTTTTTTTAATACTGTATGTGTGACACGTATTTTTTAATTTTACATTTATTATCTTTTATCGTTTAAAAAGTGTATATAAGTGTATATTAAAATAGTGGATATTCGTGTACCAAATATGTACACAATTTAAAATTATATATATATATATATATATATATATATTATTTTTTTTATTTATTTTTTTTTTATGATGCATTGTCCACCAATGCATCATAATGCAACTAACCATAATCCAATCTCTCCACCATGTGGAGACAAATAGCATTACACTGTACTTTCCTTTTGTTTACAGTTTCTTTTGATGTGTTTATTTATTATTATTTTATAGCTGTGCAAGGTCACTGTTTAACTATTGCTAAAAATACTACTTCTATCAGTGCTTCAGATTTCTGGAAATGTGACAATAGAGTGTGTTATGTGTTTATATAACCAGTGAGAATGCCTAATTCAATTATTTAGCTGGTTGTATTTTAATATCTGTTCAGGTGAGCAATAAACGTACTGCAGCCATTCTGTAGTCTAGTGGAATGTGGCCTAAAAGAAAGATGCACTAAATGACTTGTGTAACATTGTGCTTTTATTGGTAGTAGTAATTGATTTGGTGTTACTCCATATTTTTATTCAGCATAATACTCACTGCTCCTATTGTAATGCTGGTGCACTGGTCAGTAAGAGAACAGAAACCAATATTGTTATTAGGCCGTGATATTACACGCATGCATCACTACTGGAAATCAAATCGAGCAGCGTCATGTTGGGATTGTAATAAAACAGTGCTGTTTTTTTTTAAACTGAAATCAAAAACAGACCATGTTGTTAAACATATGTATGTACACTATCTGAAAACATTGGTACAAAAGCTGTCACTGGTGTGGAAACCTTTCGTAAAGATTTCATATTCTGAGATTTTACACAATGGTTATAAATAGACATGACAGAGACAAATAATGAGGACATGAAAGTGAAAACAATAAAGGCCTTAAAACATTAACAAAAGAATAAAAGAAGAATAAAATAAAAAAATTTCTCTGTCATGGAATCAGAATAAAATATACAGCAAAAAAAGATTTATTAATTTTTTGAAGCTTTCATTTTTTATATTTATTTTAGTTTACATTTTAGTCTTTGTTTTTTACTTTAAACTTGATTTAAGTTGAGTTTAATTTTTTTTCATGTTAGTTTTATTATCAGCTTTATTTCAGCAGCACAACTTTCATTAAAGACAAATGTGGCCTATAGGAGCAGGGCACTCTCAATACCCTCAATTTTTTTTTTTTTATTTGGAGAAAGAGAGGGTCAAGAATGTCAGCAGCTGGAAGCCAGGTGTATTTTTGAGACCAGACATATTTCGGTCCACCATGTACTGCAAACGGCGCATCTGATGCCGAGAATTTGGTAAGTGGACAACACAAGCCGTACCATCATTCAGGTCCAAAAATGTGCGAATGGTTGAATCTGAACTGCTGAACAGAAAGAAATAAAAAAGACAGTAAATTACAAGATGATTGTTTACTGAGAAATATCTGTGTAATGAAAGCTAGCTGAAAAAATCAGTGTGAAGTTTGTGGAGTTTCAGATGCTAATTGAGAACATTCCAACAGCTAGGGGCAAGTTTGGACAACTGACATAAAATATCTGGACATATTTGCACTTTTTTTGTAATAACTTGCTAATTTAAAATGGTTAAACTGTCTGCATGTTTAGCAATAAAAGGGAATAATTTAAAGTGATAACAATGATTAAACAATGGTCATGTACATAATTAAAATACTTTTATAAATATGACACTATAAATGAAAAAGTAGTCATTATGAAACATTTCAAACACTTATATGCTACTTTTGTCAAATTAAAATGAGTAAAAGAAGAAGAAAAACCCTCAAGAGTAAAAACTTGTTTTTTCCTCCCTCTAAATATGTAGGTCTATGTAGATCTTATTTTTTTCCAATAATGTTGCGTAATTTTTAACTAAATGAAAATGAGAAAAGTTGCTTTAGAAATTTCCTAAAAAAGGTTTTAAAGTTGTAAGAATCAAGACACCATCAACAGATAAGACAATAATAAATAGCACATTTTATTTTGTAAGGTTTTAATTTATTTTTTTTTTTTAAATCTTAAATGCTTTCACTTTTATTTGGGCTATTTTACTCGGTTTCATGGAAATAGATTAAATGAAGGCTTCTTTTTTTTTTTTTTTAAATAACAGCGAAACAAGTGCTGTGCCACTGAGAACCAAATCACTCGTGGGAGAAACGAAGCTTTCCGAAACTTTGAATCAACCACTACGATTCACTCGCTCGAAGCATCATACGGTAGTGACGCCTGCAGGTCAGAGCGGCGAAAATACGAAAACTGCATAAACCTTTACCTTTTTATTATGGACATTTGTTATTGACATTCTGTCTTGAAAACATTCTGAAACAAAGCCTCGTTTACTGAAATCAGGTGGCAGTATTATAAGCGCTCCGAATCGCTAGTTCGAAACAAATGAATCGTCACTTGAACTCGCTGAATCAAACAGAGTGGTTTCTGGGTGAATTTTCTGAAAGAACCGCGAGTTATCTTTATTTTTAGGGACATCTGTTTCAAATGAAAATTTATGAGTTGACGGTTGGTCAAGAATTAAACAAGCAACATTATGCTGTAACAAAGTGATAATCTGCTGAAGGTATCTGCAATGATCCGCGTTCTCGTGAGCAGGTGAATCAGTCAGCGGTGGACTGTGATACAGGCATTCAGTAAGTAGTAGCCTACATTCATAAACTCTGTGCTGCTGCGTTGCCAATGAGCTGTTAATGGAAAATGTCTGTTTTGTCTGGTTTCAGACTGCCTGAGAAACGAAACCAGTGCCGTGAAAAGATTTCAAACATTTTTAAGCAGGGGCTGATTTATGGGCAGTCTTGCAAATATGTAAAAAGCATATCTCGCGCTCCATTCTTCAAATGAATCTATTGATAATATTTTAGGTCTCGTTACTCATTTCTCTTCGCCTTGATCCCGATGGCCATATAATCTTCATAACTTATTTTTAAGACAGGGTTATTGGAGAGTTTCATCATCGTGCCATACCCACATTCTGCAGATGGACTGAGGAGGCCCTGTTAGACGCCACAGTAAACTCTCTGCTAATTCACAGATCTTATGGCCAAATTCACAGATCTTATGGCCAAACACAGGCTTACTTTTTACAGTGTAACTTAACATGTAATTATGTGAAACTGATTTGATTATGTTATTTTGATGGAGATTTCTTATAATTATATAAACGACTGAAGAGCAGAGAGCTTGGCATACAATGTTAGTAGGTAGTCTTAAATCATATAAGCTGTATGGAAGCACACTATTAGACCAATTATAGTGTCAGTATTTGGTTTTATTTATTTATTTAAAGCTGTTATGGTTTTTAGCTTACACTTTAGTCTATTTCAAGCTTGCATCAGTGCTTTGTAAATGAATAGGGTATATTTAAGTCTGTATTAACAGACTCGCACCACTAGAGTGTGTTGTTGTTAGCTGTGAATTAATCTTTTTGGAGACCTATTCACACAATAAAAATAAGTATAGAAAGTGTAGAAATACATTTTAATGGTCGTAATGATATCTAAATGATGATAATAATAGTAATAACAATGTTTAAATGACAAAAACGTAGTAACAGAAAACCTACCCTCATAAGCAAAATGATTAGGATAATTGTGTCCAGTTTATGCTTGTGTTCAAATACAGCTGTAAATGTAAACTTTGCTTGTAGTACAAAACAATACGTTTCTTTGGACTGCCAGGATCACTAAATCAACCATTTAGTGTTCCTTTTTTTGTTACACCTTTGGCGGTTTTGTTAATAAAAGCTTAAACAGCTTTTGCATAGCTGCAAGAAATCTCATGTAATATACTGTTAAACTATACTATTTTTAAAGCCTTTGTTTATGTGCTATTGTCACATTAAGTAGGCTACAACATTTTAACTTAAAGGCTTATACAGAAAAATAAAATCATTGTCCAAATTCTGATGCGTGTGAACCAGGGCTTGACACTGGCACCCGCCCACCCGCCAAATGCGGGTAAAATTCGGCCGTGGCGGGTAAAAACTTTAGTCTCACTAGCCACTTTGGCGGGTAGTTTATTCTTTGGTATGACAATATATTTTTGTT
>JAUMHR010000016.1:1658736-1685167 GCA_032361145.1 Enteromius fasciolatus | reverse complement strand
GCTGAGTGGCTAGTAAATTTGGAAAACCACTAGCCACAGTGGCTGGTGAGCAAAAAAGTTAATGTCAAGCCCTGGTGTGAACCAGTTTTGAAACAAGTATGAAACAAGATGCTGATACATGGCCTATTATGTCTGTTGAAGTTTGATATTACCTTAAGAACAATGCTGTAACCATATTTGCTGATTTATTATGATTATTCTTTTAGATATTGTGATCATGTAGAAAGAGATATGCTCATATTGTAGCACATTATAGTGACAGTATTAGATTGTAACGTGATTTGCTAGATACACTGACCCTGCACCTAAACCTTCCCCTTACAGGAAAATATGGGCATTTTTAGATTTTCAAAAAACTTAATTCTGTTTGATTTATAAGCTTGTTTTCTCATGGAGACCTAACAAATGTCCACACAAGGTCAAAATTTACTGGTGTCCCTATCTTTGTGGGGACATATAAGGTGATAAATACCAGGTGCACACAAATACACTCAAGCAGACAGACACACTTAGACATATTTTATTTGCAGTCTCTTTATGTAATGTCTCTTTTGTTTTTTATTCAGCATTTCAGTCTTACAGTCTGACCTATAGACCATTATGCTTTGACTTTGTGCCTTGATCTGTGCAGTATATTTAATGTACTTTATTAAATGCCAAACTATTTGAATTAGCCTTGTTTAATAAAAAAGAGTGAAACACAAAATATAGCCTAACGGTAACTGAAAACTAAATACACTTTTGCACTTAATTGCGTTGTGTTTTAGAGTAAGCAGAAATGTCCGTAAAACTAAAAGTAATGGATAATGTTGTGTGTAATGAGCTAGCAGTACTTTTCTGTTTTTAACAGATTCATTTACGTTATATTACAGTGTAACCGAGTAAAGCTTGACTAGTCGAAGCAGTTAAATATGTAGAATACAATTAAATAACGGTTACATCATTAAAACATCCAGCTTACCTGCTAATTAAACTATACCGTTTGTATGTTGTTTATTTTCGGATCACGTGATTTGCTAGATCCGCGGGCTCCGTGATCACCAGAAGCGTTTTCAGTTCAGCCCTGTTTTGAAAGCCAGAAAGGCTCAGTTATGCGCTTAAGTTTATTTGTTTGGTGTTTCTATAAAGAGTCACAGTGAGTAGAGAGCTGTCTATTATTAGTTATACTTATATACTTACGTCGATTCAAGATAATGTGGGTACAGCGGTGTTAGTTAAATTAATGTAAATCCAATAATCACAAATCCCCAGTATTAAATAGCTTTGTTTCACAATATTTTTGGAGGAGAATGTCAGCTGTGTCTTTAGAAACATTTTTTTTCCACGTAAATGTGCTGCCATTAGTCCGAGCCGCTCAGCAGGGAATGAACGCGCAGTTCTCTCTCAACTCGACATAAATGGCCATGTAGAGGGAGCGGATGTCGATGCCAAAGCAATTGGGAATGAATCGCTATTAAACATTAAGTATGAATTATAAAATGACATTTTAAAGAAGGGACAACAATAAAGCGTTTTGGGGAATCGTTAAAGAAATTAAACTCGAAACTAAATAAAAACACCAGCCGTGGGTATGTTTAAGCGACAAAATTTAATCTCGGTCGCTCAGTCAATCTCACTTGACTCCAAACCCCCACAACGTTGTCGTTAACACCGCGATTTTATTAAAAAGAAAGTTTAAAAGAAAAAAATAAATTACCATAGAGCGAGAGAACACTAACGTTAGTGGAATTTGCCTGCGGTGGTAACCATAGCAACAGTACGCCGCTCAAGCGTAAACGTATATTTTTGCTGTATTGCTGTAAAGTTTTGCGTTCATGTATTTTAGATCGACCTCGACAGATTGCGAAACGAAAATTAGCCTATAGCCTACAAAATGTAACGTGTAGCATATAACGTTACTGACAGAAACTTGCTTAAATGAAAGTAGCCTAATTCGCTCGCCGAAGCGCACGCTTCATAAACTCGTAATTTGCATGTATTGTAGTTGTTTAAGTCATATAGTCGATCTTGTCAGGACATCTGAACTAGAATACAGTAGCCAATGGCTTACAGTAGCCCAGTGTGTGAGAGAGAGAGAGAGAGAAAGAGAGAGAGCTGGTGGTGCCCTCCCCTCGCCAAATCTCCTCCACTGAGATGGTGACGCTCCTTCAAAACTCCAGTCTCACGGCGGCGGGAGCAGATTGCTTGAGTCATCTGGAGATTCATAACTTTACGAAATCCTTCATAGCTTATTTGTCAATGAGCTAGATGCCGGCACTTATCAATAGGCGATCCTGTTATATATAACCTTAAAGAAAAGATAAAAAGAGAAGAAGAACAATAAAGTACCCAATGTTTTTACACAGGGAACTGTGAAGCTCGTGTTACAGTCTCTTTATATGTTCGCACCACTGGTGCCAGACGCGCGTTTCCAGCCCGCGCTGGTGATGCGATGCCCCGCAACCACAGCGGCGACGAGGGGGGCACTGGTCTCTGGATGAAGACATCGCAGCACTATGGCATGAAAGATGTTGAAGCCGGTCGTGGGACGATGAACAGCGCGACTAGGACAGTCGACAGTCTGCTGTCGGCGCCGGGCACAACAGGTGCAGGAGGCTCGGAGAACCAGAGAAGAAAGCAGGGCGCCCGGCTGAGCTTGCTGGGGAAACCGCTCGCTTACAGCGCGCAAAGCGGTCGGAGAAACGCGCGCTACAGGAAGCTCCAGAACTACCTCTACAATGTCCTGGAGAGACCACGAGCCTGGGCATTCATTTACCATGCCTTCGTGTAAGTAAAAATGTTCTCATTGTTTTTCTTGATTGGGCTACATCATGTACTCACAACTGGAGTTCACCTGTTACTTCAAGTGACACACTTTGTTTTAAAAGTCTATATTTTCTTCCTAGAAACGAATTCTTATTGTGTTTGAAATAATTCGAATTTATATATCTAAATGTTTTATAAAAGAAATATAGGTATTTAGAAAACTGATTCTGCTGTACAGTGTTTTCATATCATAGTTCATATGCCTGTCTCTAATAAATTAACTGCTTATGAGCAAAATGTTTATGCAGTATTTACAGTGCTTTTTCACCTTATCTTTGAAACCATATTCAGTATAACAATAAATAAATATGATTTATTCTGGGTTTTTAGATATGGTTCTTGTTACAGTAGTACAAGAAGTTTGATTATTGACTTATTATCTAGCAGTGGCCTTTGAAAAGACTCAGCAGTTTGTCTTTTAAGAGCGCCAATACGATCTCTGAGGGTTTGCGTTATGGTTTGTGTTTGCCGTTACTGGGAAATTTATGATAATGGTTTTCAGAGGTTTTCTTTAAGCTCACTGAAAGTTATGCTCTTTATATGACCCCATTGTAAAGGGAATGCATGTACTCTTTATGTTCAGATTGGTTGCGTCTGTGGACATGTTGTTAGGGGCATTTGTGCAAGACGGAAGCTGAGCTGTCGGATGGTGAGACTGGAGCACTGTTCTGTGCTGTGAGACAGGATGTTGTTGTTTTATTTGTACTCAGAGGACAGCCGAGGTCAGGGAAGTTAAGTTGGTACATCTGCAATGACACATTGTCCCACACTAGTCAGAAACATCACAGAATAAGCACACTTGGACAGGGCTCATGCTTGAACACTGTATGCTATAAGTAGGGAATAAAATCAACAGAGGAAAGAATTGGCTTTTACATGAGTTGCTGCTTACAGTAGTTATTATGAGTGATTATTTTTTTGACGAGGTTTAGAACATATTTATTAAGAATTTGTAGCCACTGATTCATATAATTATGAAATGTGCATTAGTGTGTAAGTCAAACTTGGAATGTGTGTGTGCACATAAAAAGAAGAAACACTCTGTTAAATGTGGTAAGAGTTTTCATCGTGAGAAAGAAGTTAATAAAGAAAATCTTAATCTTTTGAGACTGTTGGTTTCAAAAGGCTGTGTGAAAGAAGGCACGGGGGACTGTTTGAAGTCAATGAACATCACAACCACAATCTGTGCCCTGACCAAAGCATACTGTATGCTGCTTCTGCTGTTTCCGTCATGTACTCCTATCCTTTGTAATAAACAGAGTCTACTAAATAGCACATTATTAACATTATTACCACATTTGTCTCTTGTGCCAGTATTCTGGAGGGTCAGATGTACAGTAGGAACATATGTCCCATATGAACAAATGCCTGGCTAATTGCATCATTAATTATGAAGATGCCATTTAGAGACTGAGCTTCATATTGTTAAAATATAAAATGGCTTGTATGTGATGAAAAAGGTCATTAAATGTCACACTTGCTGTTGCTTGATAATTTATTGCTATAAGAAATATTTAAGAATTCAAAAAATATGCCATTTAATTAAATTATATATATAAAAAACAGGCATAACGTTATGATTTATTGAGATTCTTTTACTATTATGTAGAATATTATGCAATATCTGTATTTGTGTAATTCAACCCGTAGGGCTTTTAAATGAATAATGTGATTTTCAGTTTGGTGCAATTATTTTAGGAATTGATTATAGATACTGGAAGGTCTGAAATGATGTTGCTATGTTTTCTGTGTGTTGAATAATCAAATGAGACCATGCAATACAAGTTTTGCTGGGTTTTCAGCAAGGCATCCCAACCTATGTACAGTATGCCTAGCATCCAGCGTAGTTTTATTTTTACTGTACCACGTGTTAGACTATAACGCACCAGCCTTTTCTTAAGATAAGTTTCTGTTCAACAGGTTCTTTAAATGGGAAGAATTTTCAGTGGCCATATCAATGACTCAAAGTTGTCCCCTCACCCAGAAAATGTTTTTTTTTATTTTTTTATTACAGTGCATCAAAGCAAGCTCATTTTTCTTTGTGATGAACAGATAGCAAAACCACAGCTGTGTGCATTTCACCAAGGTTAAAACTTCCGTGCAACATCTCTCTATCAATATCAACTAAATCGTTTTATGGCCTGCATAGGCTAATGACAAACATAACCCCCTCTGATAATCATTATTAACTCTCACATAATATACTGAGGATTTTTTTCTTTACTAAACAAACCTCCCGTTTCCTTTTTTACGTATATGCATTAATACTGGTTTCACCAACACAAAAACATTATGTTGCCATCATGAACACTTACATTATTAAAGCCACATTCAGTTTGATTATCCCCTCAGACATCACATGCATTCTTTAAGACTGAAAGAGGAAATTGCAAAGTAGATGAACACTGCCATAATCATCTGCATACATCATGGCATAGTCAGATTCAAGCCTTCTCTGTATGACTGAGAATTCATCTGGTTTGAGGTAGAAGTTCATCGAGTTCACATTTCCTAACCGTGTTCCATTTCATGGTTTAGAAAACTGCATGTTGTACTAAGATGGCTCGTATTGACTTAATTCTGAGTTATTGAGGTGATTTATACCGCACGTTGACTGATGGCTTTTAAATTGTAACAAAATATTTCAAAGTTCCCACCTGTAATGGTCTCCTGCCTCCTGTATGACACAGAGAGCAATAAAGGGTCCCTTGTTCTCTGAGCACTCAGGAAGCTGCTGTAGTTTGCCACTGACCCGGGTACAAGTGTCAGCAAGCGTCTTAAGATTAACTCTGTCCTTGTACTGGAATTCAGAAGCGGAACTAGGAGATGTCAGTCTTTAGTTTCATATTTCCCTTTAAATGCAAAGTAGTGTAAATTTGCTGAATCAGTACTGATAGTACAAGAAAGTTTTTCTTTCTTTCTTTCTGCACTGTCATTTGTTTTATGCGACAGTTCGGGTGCTGTAATTTAATTGGCCAAGATTTGACTCTTTAAAACCTGGAATCGTGAGAGACAAAGATACACAGTGATGTTTTCCTGAGCTGTATGCACTGTGATTTTGTTAAGGATTAACACACGTTTGATGGAGAGCACTATTGATGCACCAAGGCCGACCCAGTCACTTTCACTCCCCCCGTTATTGTAATCGAAGATGCAAGCTGCTATTACTCATGTTTGGAAGGTGTATGGAAACAGAGTTGGCTCTCACTTAATGGAAAAAGGTTTTAGACAAACTCAAACAGGTTTCAGATCTTGAAAAATTGAAAAAAGTTGAGGCGATAAACAGGGTGTCATGCCTGTGTTCCAGTGGGAGTATAAAAATTAGGGGGAAAGGCTTTTAAAAAGGATCACGTCAGGGGTGTCTGACACAAGACAGACCTCAAGGAAGAGCTGCAGTCCTCAGATGGGGCATTGTATAAACATGATGAGTTACCAGCTGTGCTAAAAGAAAAATGTGTGGAACGTGGATCTAAGCATTTGGATATTTCTGTCCTACTGTGTGTCATCACTGTTGATTAACAAATCTATCATTAACCTTCTATCCTTTAAAAGAAAGGAGTTTTCTGCTTCACTTAAATTTTCTCTGAACCTAATAGTGGAAAAACACTAAATGTGTTAAAACCCAAACAGAATAGTGTTATTTTTAATTTAGCTCTCCCTGAACCTACTTTTGGAACTTGATTTAAATGAACGTTTCTGAAACCAGTTCAGAAAGGATCAAAAAAAGGCTGCATATTCCGATTGGGCTTATACAGTAGCCACTGCTGCTTGAAACGTTCAATAAAATTAATGTTGACGTTAAGTTTAAACAAGGGAGACCATTACCCAATAACAGTTTCTCAAGTCAACAATACTAATTTGTCACTGTAATTGTTTCTCATGATATAGATGAAGAATCAATAGAAGGCCTCATTTGCTACAGTTATTACAAGGACTTTGTGATACCATTCTGCTGATTTCATAATTATAACCGAGTGGCGGTAGTAAAACATCAAAATGTTGTCTTATATTAGTTGCCCTTGCTGACAGGGGGGCTGATGGATGGAGGCAGCCGTCTTCTCTTAATAGCAAACCCTGCAACATAAGTAGTGTTGTGTGGCCGGGCATAACCCAGAGGGGCTTCCCTGCCCAGTAGTGCCCAAGCCAACATGGGCTAAAGAATAATTGCCTTCCTGGGAAATGCACGAGTGTCTTCCATTGCTCACTGTTCTGTGTCTTTGATCTTGCTTGTCAGCATGGAGGGGTTCCCCTGATAACACAGCATTTGTGTGTGTGAAGACAGGTGCACTGGATTCTGATTTGAAAGCTCTCTGGTTTTAAATGATAACAAAAGCTTTTGAATTCTAACAGTTATAATTTCTTCAGTTTACTTCCCACGCACATGAGCATAAAGTAATCTATCTGCGTCTGAATTGACGTACTTTAAGTGTACATTATGTGCCGAATTCGTCATCTTGATTCTTTAGGTACGCAGATGTATAGAGGGACTGCAATCTTGGATGTATTACATTCATCGTGCTGTCTTTGATCTTTGACTTGCTCTTTGATCTATGATGCACTAACAACAACTGTGACAATAATTGACTCAGATGTTAAGTACAATTTTAAAGAAACAACTTTTTTGGTTACTGTAGCATGTAAAATTAAAAAGCCCCCCACCTCAGCTTTACTGTATCATATTATTCATGATTTTTGAATATAGCTCAACCATGTTTTTTTTTTTCTTGGCTACTTTTTATGCATATTTGGAAATACTACTCATTAAACATATAATTTGAAGGTTTTGGGGTAGTAATATTTACATTAATAATTTTATTAAGCATGGATGCATTAAACTGACCAAATATAACAGTAAATTCAGCAAACAAAATATGTGTCACAATTTCTGCTCTGTTTGGTCAGTTACCCAGTAACATTAACACACAGCCGTCCATCTAAAATATAATAAAAATGACCCAATGGTCATTGGTCAATGGTCATAAAAATGGTCACTGTTTTTACTGGATGAATGTGAATCTCAATATTTGTGTACTACATGTTGTGCCAGTAATTGAATTTTGCCTTTAGCACATTAGGTGTTAATGGGCCATGATTGCATTTGATTTGTTTACTACTACAAAAGAACAATATAATATTTATTTATCTGACTGGAGTTTATGTAGCTCTGTTGAATCAAATGTCAAAATCTCTTGCTGTTTCTGTAGCAAGCTGGAAGGAATTAAAAAGCCATCTCAGCATCATGCACAAAGCCTCTTTAATTGAAGTTGAATGATTCTGCTTTTGTTGTGGCAATTTTGCATATATGTCCTTTGAAGGGATGCAATAGTGGCGTCTTTGCACGTGTTTTAGTGGCTAATGAAATACATGTAACTATGCAAATATTTCCATATGTCATTAGACATGTGAGAAATGACTCATTAAAGCTGTGTCTTGTTCTCGTGGGTGATCCTTTCAGTGTGCTTTTGGATAATATGAGGCAGCTGAATCTGAATTAGATGGCGTCGTTCTGAAGGATCAGATATGTTTTGGAACCGTGTCATGTCCCATTAATCTAATACCTTTTCTTGTAAATGAAAGTCAAAAGCCCAGAAATAAATTCATAAAATAATTACATAGGTTTTAGCGCAGTGGCATGTTAAACTAAATGGTTCATTAGAGCAAAACTAAAACCTTAGAGGACTCTTCACCCTCAATGTCATGGAGATGTTGCCAGTCACTCTCAGGCTTGCTCTTTAGAAGTTCCTTACTTTGTCTAGTTCAATGACAGAGAAGGTCACCATGTGCCTCGATCCCCTCTGAACCCTGATGACTGCCTACTCCAATTTGCAAAGAGATTGTGTTAACTTCTACTGTTTACACAAAATATTTCCCTTTAATTGACAATTTGACTAAGTCAATGAAGGAGCCTTGGAGAGCTGGAAGATTACCTACACTTTATTTAGTTCTCTTTTCATATGTTGTGTTACTAGTCCAGCTCACTATTGTTAAACTTGAGAGGGTAGGTGGTAATTTTTCCATGGCAACCAAAGTCCAAGCTAGAGGCCAGATACTTTATTACTGTGAGAAAAAAAAAGGCATGCTGTGTTTTGAGCCTGAAGGCTAAAATTGAGGAGTACTTCACTAAATAAATATGACTGCAGGAGCCTAATGCAGAACTATAGGTCTTCCTTATTAAACTCATCTCCGGTCCCTGTACGAACTGGTAATTTGTTAGATCTTATGTATTTGTTTGGTTTTCTGGAGTGTATATTTTTTTATTTCGGGTTCCTAGAGGTTATTATACAATCTGATTTACATGGACAGTTAATTGGTGTGTGTTCCTTTAAGTGTTCACCCAGATTGCAGATTTTGGATTACATCAGTGGGTGCACAGCACGCCCATCGCTCGCTTACCTTCCGAAGCATATTTCACTCAAAACATTTCATTTGCCTCGGTGCAGTATTTGACATCAAAGATTCAAAGGCGATCTAATATCCAATCATACTGGCTGATTGCTATAGGCAACTTTCAGTAAGTCATTGTGCAGAGCTTTTTATCTGTCAGGACAAGTTACTGAGCATAACTACGTATTCTGTTTTAGAATATAGTTTGAGTTATATTTGTGATATAATTGGCACTTAATACTTTCAGAGGGGCAAAAATTCAAATGTACTTTTTCACAATTTTCCTGTGTGTTGCCTGCACAACATATTTTAGAAAGAGTCGTTGAATACAACATTTCAAAGAACAGCATTTATTTAAACCTTTTTTTAATTTTAAAAATGTCTTTACTTATCACAAACTTTTGAATGTTAAAAAGTGGAGCAGATATCAAAATGAACAAGTTGTGCATATAGTCTAAAATAGCTTTTTGGAGAGTTTCAGTTTAATTTTCAGGCCCTACGAGTGGAGTGTCCATGCTAGTACTCCCACACTAACATGCTAACAGCTCTCTTACTGCGGCTCTCAGTTCTGAAGAACACCAGGCATTCCTCAAGCTGATAATCACATACGCCACAGGCCAAACAAAACCAACTCGTATTTGTCTTTTGAAAACGTAGAAGGTTGGAACGACCAAATTCCTTATTTGATAAGATGTGACCTCTCCAGCAAAACTCTGATACTCCCTTACAGCCTCTTTTCTGGAGTGTGGTCAGAGATATAACCAACATCACAGCTCCCTGTAAAGGTACTAAATAACAGCAGCACAAACAAAACAGCAACACGCACATACATTTTCCATTTCTGCAAATTTAACTGTAGCCATTGTTCATGCGGTTTACCAAGAGTAAAAGATGTTTCTGTGTTCTGTCAGAAAATGAGCCCATTGCTATTGCACCTGGAAGGCGCTTCTATCCGGACAACTCAAGGCCCTGTCTTCTTTACAATTGAAGTGAAAACAAATTAATGAAAAATTGTTTTGCAGTGCATTGACAGTCCTAGTACAAAGATAGTGATAGAGTGTATATATAGAGACATATATATATATTTTTTTCCCAAAAGGTGCATTAGATCAACATCAAAGCAGGAACTAATGTAAACACAGTGCTCTCTGTTTGCTTTATAACCTTTATGGAAGATCTGAGCGGTTCGTTTTTACAAGAAATGCAAACATACAAAAGGCAAGGCTTTTAAACTACATTGCTTTTTTTCCCTCCTAGGTTCAGTCTAGAGAAGAGCCTTTTCCATTGTTTGGTTTTGCAAAGACCATATGATGCCTGATAAATGAAGTTTGAGTAGCTGCTTTCTCGAAAAACCGCTTCATCCAAGAACAGGAAGTATTGACAAAACATGACAGCTGTTCTTTGTAGTGACAACAGTGTCCTCGCATGTGCACGTATGTGTGAGACCTATGGGGCAAAAGCTGTTAAATGTCAGAAGAGTACAGTATCCTTCTGTACATATGTATACACCAGAGAGTCAGTAGATGCTATTAAACTCCAGCCGATCAATTGAATGCTCTTTCAGTGATGCTTTTAGTCTTGGCTCTTAATTCTTTTGCACTTTCCCAGCCACAATGTTTTGGAGACAGACAAAATTGCGTTTTGGAGATTTGGATTTGTTGAAATAATTTATGTTTGTTTGGCTCTGGTGTGGATTGTGAAATAGAATTATTGTTCTTGGCAGGTTCACAGGAACTGGAAAACTGAACATCGTAATACGTTTATTGGAATATTTCTTTTATTATTTTTTTATGAGATATTTATTTGTGTAACTTTTATTTACTCATAATTCCTGCAGTTTGAGACACTCCATATCTGTTTTCTGCATCTTGTTGGGCCTGGGTACTCTCATTGTACCACAGGAACTTCACATTCCTCCTGCTGTTTGTATTGGGACAGCATAAGGTTCTGCGAGGAGCTCGCCATGCACTCAAATCCTTATTTGTGGTTCCCAGTCTGATTGACAGACCACCCAGTCCACAGAGCAAGCCTTCAGCTGAGGACACAGTCATGACCCCAGGCCTGATTCCAGTTCCCGGTGCAAGGCAGTGAGTTTCCATGAGGAAAACACAATTTCAGCTTCTTGAAAATAAGTCATAACTTTTGATTGTCCACTTGAAAGAAAAGCAAAATGACAAATTAAAGCGATCTGTGACAGTATTTGAATGAGTTTCGATGTTTGAGTTACAATTATAAACAAAATATATCAGATATCAGGCAGGATTGGGATCTTTGTAAGTTTATGCACTTATTTTGTTTAGATTAATTTTTTTGCATTTTTATTTACAATTTACTTTACATAAAAACAATTTTTTTAAATTAAATAAATCATTTAGTATTATTTTTGTTGCATTTAATATATGGATATTAGAAAGAGCAGCCAAAATCTCTTCAAAATTCTAAATAATTCTTTTGTTTCAAACTAAATATTTTCATATTTCATGTAAAATTATCATTAAAGCAGGACATAATGTAAAAAAAAAAATCAGTAATGTAAAAAAAATGTAAAAAAGAAGCTATTTCAGTTGAGTGTCTTGAAGACTTCATGCTATGTAAATGATCAGACTAATTTGTCTTGCATTATTTAGCAATTCAGTGACCATCAATTGTTATTTTACCCATAAAGCTGACAAGAAGTTCTTAATCCATAATGAAGCACCAGACAGCACAATTAGAAATACAACTTTAGTTAGAATATGAAGAATTGTGAAAAATGATATACCTCGTTTCTATCCTGACAAGATTAGATTTCCCTGTGGATGCTGTATAACAGCAGGTAATTTACTTTGTAATTTTAGGTTGGTGAAGGAAGAAAGCTGGTGTGTTGGATTCAGACGGGATTAAAATCTGTACATCTGCGAGACACAAATTTACCTATTCTCCTCAGGGAAAATTAGTCGCTCCTCCTTCCTCTTCCTTCCTTACTTCCTTGATGATATCTGACATTTATCTTGTTCTCAGACTTACTTACTTACTTGTTTACTTAGATATGTGGAAAAGACGCTTAGAAAAGCAGAAGGAAGCACATTTAAAGGGACAGAGGAAACGTAAATCTGGTACCTCAGATCATAAAAGCCAAAGTCAGGTGAGAGGATGTGTAACTTGCTCTGAGCAGACACAGTGCATGCTGCCATCCTTCCTGACTCTACCCACGTAAGCAAACAGGAAACCAGAAGACACTCTCCAGCAAAGGCATCTTTGGCCACACGTCACAGCACTCTGTGATCTGTGATTGAGTGGGATGCTGTGCGTTCTCACCATGCCAAATGTTAGTTTCAGCTTAATACATTGAAGAAGTTGCTACCCAAAGATGCACAGAAGTGAATCTGGTCATGTTTTGTGGTTTTATTTTGCTTTTTTCAATATTGAACCGGTGCCCACCAGAGTTCAAAAAACGTTCTCTATTGTCAACTCTAAAATCAAACTGACCGTGGTAAGAAAGAGGACTTTTATCTTTTATAGTGTAGTGGTACCTTATTGGTTATTGTCTAAGATTACGTTTAGGCACAGCAAGACATGTTTATTTAGCACATTATACCCAATTCCGATTGCTTTAAATAAATGTATTTAAAATACTGGTAAAAGGTACATATTAAATAAAAGATAGCAATAAAAAATAGATTTGAGCTGGAATGTACAGAAATACAATAATGCAGTCCAATCAGTAAACCGAAAATACTTCTAATAATTGTCCTTACCCAAAATCCATGTTTGTCTCGATTGGGAAGTATCTGTTGGTATGTGTGCATTCGTTCTTTTTTTAATCTGATCTCATCTATTGGTTCATCTAATGTCTATTGCTCATAAGCCAGAGTGTGTAAATTTAAATTACTAACTGCTTTGTTGATAAAGAATGAATTTGGTTTCTGTGCCATTATGTTTGCATGGGGTGAGACCACCTTTGCAAGAAGCACTGTGGTGTTAATTGGGATGGCAGATGGTAAGATTCACATGGTGGCCGTTTTTGTGTAAACCTCTGATTTCTTAGCCTGTTATCTTCCCACAATACAACTCTAGAGCCTTTAGTAGCCTCTGAACCTTTACTGACATAAGACCGGTATTACCTTAACAAAATTCTGCTGAAGCACATTAATGCATCAGAACACAGAACTGCGTTACTGTAGACTTTCAAAACATTTGCTGGGATCAAAGGCAAAGCCCCAGCGCTGTATTTGCTCTGGCAGAAGAGTTCTCCAGGCAAAGGATTCTTGCGCTGTTCGCCGCACTTGTTATGACACTTAACTTCACAAGATGTGAGTTTTATTTGAATGATTATTTTTACAGCTCTGTGGGGCTCTTCAATAAGCTGTGAAGCTGGAAATTTAGAGCCGACCGAGGGAGGCTATGTTTTGCGGGCCGGTCTATAAGTCTCTGTAGAATAAACAGCAGATTGGCTGTTTAGTTGCTGGCCACTTTCTGAAGCGGCACGATGGTCCGATGTTATTAGGCACCTGCCATGTCCAGCTCAACCTCTCAGGTTTGTATGATTAGCCTCCTCCAATAGTGCAAACAAACTCTCCACTGTTTATGATGTGTTACTTTAATATTTGTGAGCGTATGTGTGCAGGTCTGATGGGTTTTAAGTATTGCCACATCATCACAAAATGTTTGTACCCTTATATTTATATTTGCGTGATTGATTGAGTTGCGACTTGCACCGTTACTGGATGCTCCAGCTACAAGCACCTTATATACATGCTTTATGCTTATGCACACTCTGTCTCTGTGTAGTTTTTCAGCCTAGTTGTCACTGGGATTTGTAAACCAAATGAGCGAACCATTGGCTTCTGCCATTCTGCTGTAGAGCAGTGGTCTCAAGGTGTCTAGCTTTAGTGTTGATTATGAATAGTAAGCAATTAAAACTTTATGTACAAGTGTTTTCAGAACTGACGTGTTGTTTTTCCTTTTTTGATAGTATGAGTGAAAGTTGAATCACATGGCTGTGTTTTGAACCATTGACAGAGTAACGTCAGAGCCTTTTCCCCTAAGGAGCCTTCAAGAGAAACCGGAGAAGTGACTAAAAGCTGTTCTGTGTGAATAAAGGGCAATAGAGATTTTCTAGTAATCAATAAATCTTGAAAAAATCAATCAAAAATATTAAGCAGCACAACTGTTTTCAATTTTAACAGTAATAAGACATGTTTCCTGATCAGCATATTAGAATGATTTCTAAAGGATCATGTGACACTGAATACTAGACTAACAGTTGCTGAAAATTAGAATTATTTCGTTGCTTGATATTGAACACTTCTTGGAGAATAAAGTTTTTTTTTCTATTTTCAATGAATGTTTTAGCAGTTTCTATCAAAGCTGAGCAGCTCTCTTCCCAGCAGATGTGTCATGTAGCAGATCATGGAAAGTTCAAAGCTTAAAACACATCAACAGCGTGTTCGTTAATTTTTTAATGAAATGCAATATGAGATGTACCGCAAGGGAAGATGTTAGAAGTTAGCAGTGTAGAGAAAATGTAATATACCCTCCAAAGGGTCTTGTATCTTGTTTTAAGACGTTGTAAATGATCCACAGGGTTCAATTAGAGTGTTAGTCATACAGTATGTCACACTTTCTGATTATTTTGATACACGATCAGCCCCTTGAGAATCAAAGTGCAGACAGTCAAAGGACATAGTCGCTTGATGAATTTATCCAGGAGTTAAACCCCTCAAGACAGATCCAAACTGTTTTTACCTTGTTTAAACCTTAACCAATAGAGTGTTCACCTGCAAATTGGATCATTAACTTAACATCTGATGAAAGATCACAGGTGCCCAGCGCCTTTTCTCTCTCGCCTTTTTTCACATCCCTCCCAGTCCTTCCTCTCCTCGGTATGTTCCCGTTATCTTTTTTTTCTTTTTCATGTTTGTGGGTGTTTCTGGTCCATATGTGGTGTTTTCTAGCCAGCATATATTACTCTACCATCTGGATTGGAGATACAAGCCTGTTAAACCTTCTTCTGAACACACCCTCATTTAGACTCCATCAGTTAACAAGCTTTCACAATTAGTCATGTCATTAGAGAACTTGTGAACCCTGAGCTGTTGACTTTTTTTCTTTTTCTTTTCAAAATCGCTTTGTAGAGCTTTAATGCTTTGAATATTTATTGAATTGAAATGTTCTGTGTGTACGTGTGCATTCGTAACAAGAATTTAATGCTGATCTTAAAGAATTTTATTATCTCGTCTGCTTTTTCTTATTACTTTATTGTAGAGAGCCCAGAAATAGCATTTTGTTTTGTTTTGCAACAATTGTAACGTTTTACAGTTTGTGGTCTGTCCTGTTAAATTATTTCCTGAAGTGTCACTCATTTGCTGACAATCTTGTTTTCAGACCAACACATCTGAAAGGCATAAAAACGGCGTTTTTGTGGAGTTGCGTGTTGCTTTAAGTGATTCTATTTTGAGAAATAATAACAGCAATTGTTGAAGTACTATATAAACCCGACACACAATTATTTTGACATTTGCACAAAATCATTTGCATGTTTTTGTACGATCTGCTTAGCCCGAACTGATGGTTTGGTAAAACTGAAAATCAAATGAATTCATACAAAATTGGCACTTCGTAACTAAATAAAAACAAAACGTTTTCTCTTGAGATTAGGTTGGTTAGTTGGTTGAAGATACAAATGTTTAAAACGGATATATACAGCATTTTAATACAGTTTCAGTCTCTCCACATGCTAGTTGCCATATTATATTGTAGACCACGTATTTGTTGCCGCTTTTATGTGGTGATTTTGTCTTCATAAAATGTTTTATCATTCTCTGTTTTGTAGGACTCAAACAATGACAAATGTATGTTTGACAGCATTAAAGAAAATGTTAGAAGTTTTTTTTCCCGTCTTGAAGTAATTGCTGGATTTTGTGAGTGGTGGCCAGGCCATAAAGCTGCAATGCTTTTATCCCCTTCTCTCTGGCAGCCAGAGAAAAACTATGTCATGTTCTCATTCTCTCTTTCCATTATAAATCACTTCTTTTATTTTCATAATTAAGAAAAGGGCACAAGCTAATAGTATAAAGTAAACAAAAAGCGCCACATTGCCTTTAGCACAGCTGTGTTCTAATCCTCTCTCTAATTGAAATTCAATTACAGAATGAGATCAAAACCTTCTTGTCGAAAGCAGCCTTCTGCACTCTGTCTTGTCGCTATTAACAGTGCCTTTCAAACAGTCAGAAGACTGAATCAGAGCCATAGGCCTGGTGTTCGCACCACCCAGCTCGAATTCTACAATTCTGTGCCATTGATGCTTCAGTTTTACGTACAGCTCTGTGCAGAATATATTGTCACGTTCTAGATGAACAGAAGACGGCAAATGTCTTGACACATTAGGACATTTTTCTTGCTGTGATTCAATATGTAGCTCAATGCATGGAAACCCTCATTAATAAATCATAATGGCCCATAGCAATGAAAGGCCATGGCATTTGTTTCCGGTATGATATTTCCACCTAATTATTAGTATCTCATTTCTCCTGGATTATTACAGTTATTAAAGTACTTGTTTTCAGTTTATTCTGTTAACATTTTTATTGTAGTTTGTATTATAGTATTTAAGCTAGTTTACTAAGTAATTTAATAATATATCTTTAACAGTGTTCATTTTTTTCACTTTCCAATCAGCCTGGTGTGAAAAGGTGAGTATTGGGCCTGAATCGTCTGTTTGCTCAACTCGTGGAGGAAGGGGAAAGTGTTCAAACGTTGCTTAATTACATTTTTGGTTTGCTAAAGACACTTTCCTTTTGGGCCTAATTAGACTTGCTGTGTTGTAATTGCTCTGCATTCAAGCTTTCAATTTAAGGCCAGAGGTGTCTACAGTGTTTCAAGGATAAGTATCATAATGCCCTATGGCCACTCTCCTTTACATGCCACGGTTTTGTCCTTGAATGAAGCTATGAACATCTTCACCGTCATGGTTGTCTTGGAAACAGGATATTAAAGTCTGTATATGAGTAATAAAGCAGTTCCCTATCACCAGGAATCCATGCCAGCATCCTCACGCTTAGTTGATGTAATGAAATGACTTTGACTAGAAACCTCCTTTCTCCGTTCTGTACTGAGAAAACAACACGCATCAGTTGATAAGCTGAATCCTTCGTCATACCTTTTGATAACATAATCAGACAAGCTTTAAGTCCAGTAATACAGTATCTGTATCTGATATGCAACACCTAGGCTTACATCACACCTGCTGACTAGAGCACACATCACTGGGTGCGTCCATGGAAACCGATCCCATCAAATCCATCAAGAGAGCGGCCACAGGCGAAGAGTTGTCTGCCCAGTCAAAGAGATTCTAGAATGTTTTTTGTAATTTTCTCACCTGGAACGTAATGTTCATTTTGAAGGTTTTTTTCTTTATTCCGAGATAAAAGCTCAAAATTGAATTTTGTATTGTTTTGTAGCAGTCATATCAAAGGGGTCACGAACTGAGAAATCGACAATATCCTTGAGGTCAATATGCTGTAAAAAATATTCTGTAACTTTCTCGTGGAATGTGCCACTTTATGTAGTAATAGTGTGGCTAGACACCACCTCCAAAAAAGTAGATCAACGTATGCTTCTACATTGCTGCCAGTTTGGCCCCACCCATCGATTTGTGGGAGAAATGACAAGAATGACAGAAGCAAGTCTATGCAGAAACTAAACAATAAACTTTATGTGATAAACTTTATTTTTAATGCAGTTTAAGGCTGCATCAGTTCTTTGTTAACTTGACAGATTTGGCAGATTTGTTTACAAACAGATACTAAAAGATGATGTTGTGCCAACTATATTGGATATGATGTTGCACCACAGAAGTGTGAGTAACTGTTTTTATTATGTGATCACTATTGGTTTGATCATTTGATATGTACTAAGTGTGTGTTTTTAACCTAAAACACAACAACGTGAGAAATGTACTGTCAAACAATCAGAGCAGTGGGCATTTACTTCAGAGACTACAATACTCCACACCTATTTAAACAGAGCATTCTAATGAGGGTGGTTAAAAACAGGACAGAACTCTGCCTATTACGTCTAAATTATTAAGTTTTTGATGTAAAAAACTTGATAACATTATAAGTGGACCTTAGAGAACAGAACAAAGTAAAAACAAAGGCAGTTCATGACCCTTTAAAACCATTTCCTGAAGCTTGCTAGATTGTCACTTATTTTCTGACAATGTTATTTTGAGACCAAAATGGGAAATGGGAATTTTGTGGAGTGGTTTATGCGAAACTGTTTGTTGAGATTGTCAAAAGTGTAAAACAAACTCATTCATGTAACTCGACATGTCCCACTGACGGTTACATTTTAAGGATTGGGTTAGGGGTGAGCTTAATGATTTTCCAAATGAAAATTCATATAACCTCATTAAATAGTTCTGTTTTCTTATGAGAGCGTTTAAAACGGGTATTCACAAAACTCTCGACCCTTGTGTGATTTAATGGTTTTCCATTCTGATGATACAGCCTCACTGTTTGCTTTGTCTGTCCTCTGCAAACTTTTGTCTCTCCATAGCAGGTTTTAGGAATCTTAATGCTTTTGTGAGTTTTAATGTTTAATTAGTTTTAATGTTTATGCACTCTTGCCAAGAACATAGTGTTTCGTGTTGAAAATCGTTTGATCCCCAGGTTACCTTGTTCACTGGTCATGTGGTTGTTCTGGCATCTTGAGTAGTGCTGCCATTCATGCATGTCACATCTGTGCTTCTGGATCAATAACTCACAACTCACAAGGTCTTCGCCAGCCATTTCTGTGGTTGATATCTCCCACCCTCTCATACCTTGCGTAACTTGGAAGTGAGTGTGGCAACATGTCAGTGGGTAAGCTGTGTTAGCCTCCCGTGTAGCTATGCAAAGTTTGTCACATGATCATACATTTATAAAGGGCCCATCGTATACACTGGCTGGTAGTGCTGCACGATTATTATTTACGATTAACACCATTTACGTTCAACAATGTTTATACTATGTTTCGAAGCAACTGCATGTTATATTTTTATATGAAAATAAACAAGCTGAAAACAAGCACTAGAAATAACACAAGTACTTGAACTTTGAACGATTATTGCCTTTTTGAATGATTACGTAATTGTGGCATCCATAATTGTAATTGTGATTATATGTGTAAAAATAAATATGTAAAATATGTGTAAATACATTTTTTTTTTTTTTTTTAGATAAGCCATCATTTATGAAAACATTTCTCCCTAAATAATGAATGAAAAAAAAAAAAAATTAATAAAATAAAAAAGTAACCTCTCAATTAAGTTACTAGTCATTTATAAGCTTTATTTTCAAATGCAAGTACTTTTACCATTTGTACCCTTGCAAATATGATGACAAAAATGTGAGAGAAAAAAATGGCTTCACTACACTACAGAATATTTGCCCTTTTTATGTCTGATTCATTAAAATATGTGGGAATTGGATTGCGCATTAGTATACTTTTTTCTCTCATTCATGTTCTAAGTTTTGTTTGAATAATTAGTCCCAATGGTTATTGCAATACACAGTTTACCCCTAAGGTAGGGCAAGTCTACATATTTCAGTCAAATTTCAGTCTTTATTATACATGCTGACATTTTGAATTAGAATCATCTGTATAAGTTTCACATTTCATTAAGTTTTGCCTAGAGGACAACTTAAGAAGCACGTCTTACCTCATTCTCCCCTACATCATAGTCACTTGTATAATTCACACCAAACAAATGTTCTGAAGTGTACAGTAGGGCAACATGTCCATCTGATTCCTGGTCTCTCAGCTGCTGTCTCACAAAGATATTCTTAGCCTTTATAACATCCATGTCACAGCTCTTAGATGTGTTAAGTTTCACATGAAATATGAGCACATTATTCTATTTAAAACAATTGCTAAATCAACAAGAGCAAATTATTTTCTTTTCAGCACTGTGTATATGATCTGGCTCTAGTTGATCTCCACGTTTAGTTTTATTTGCATTGTATATGTTGGCAATCCAACAAAGCTTGATAGCAAAGTCAATAAAGCAATTAGAAATGAGAACCCTTTCCTTGTACGATGATTTCTGTGTGGAAATATGCTGATCTGATGTGTGGCTAATCTACTGACTGTCAGCGGTGAGTGGAAAAATATGTCCCAGCTCTTTATCGAGTGGTGTGAAATAATGCTAATAGCAAATTGTCAAAGCGCAAAAATCATGTGGCGCTGATGATTATTAGGACCCACGGATGTTTGCCGTAGATAATTTATAGCGAACATTTCGGAGGTAAAAATATCCACATTTGTGCACAGATCATGTGTTCTGTGTGGGATGGATTCAATAACCTGTGACCAGCGGCACTCGTTCAGCTGTGGTTTTCTGAAAAGCTCTGAAGTGCTGCACCGCTCGCTGGTGTTTGGAGCAGCCGCCCGCTCGCTCCTCTTATTTACCGAAATGTTTTATGTACTCCGTTCGCTCTGCATCTGTGTGAATCTGTGTCGTTGAAAGATAAGCGTACTTGGTAGAAGGCTCAAAACTGCCTTAACATCAGTTTGCAAGCTCTGCTTTGCTTCCGTACATAATCTACCTGATGAAAATATGACACATTTTGTTGGATTGATCTGGCCTATTATACAAGGTCTTATTTTTGTCATGATTATCAATCTGATATGTTGTTGCCAAGTCTTGCTCCTTGGGGCAGATCTCGATTTAATTAGACCGGTAACTGTATTTCCCTAGCTTGAGTTAATTGTTGTGCTTAATCACTGCAAAGCTTATGAAGTGCTGAGCTACGGGGAACTTGTGGTCTCTGAACAGAGACCCCACAGCAGTGCTGAGTAGCGGCAAATTCATAGAGATGATTAATAACCTGATGTGAAGCATGTATTCACACACACACACACACACACGAAAAAAATGATTTTCTTAATCATTATCTTATGCAGTTTTGCTTCTCAGATAAATAATATATATTTTTAAGGATGTGTGACTATTTGTACTGGATATCAAAACAAAAGTACTGATGAAGTAAATGCTATTTTTTTGGAGTTTATATGAAATTAGATGTTAGATTCTTCCCTGCTGTGTCTTGTAAACAAAAAGCCATTATAACGGAGACATTTGTTACAGTTCTTCTGTGATTTATAACTTCCATCCTAACGTGAATACGTATCCTATACCATTTTAAAATGAGACGTCTACTATGTATCAAATGTCTGTGTGTTTAATGTGAAAACGCATGCTGAGATAAACTATAAAAACTAGCATGCCATCATAAAGCTTTGTAGACGTCTGCAATGGCTGTTTGATGGAGTGTGTGACACTGTAAATGTTTCAGATGACATTTTAGTGGCTGAGACTGTCTCAGGGCGCAGATCATTTCTATAGCTCTGTGTGTGTGTGTGCGCGCGCATTACTAGCTTTATTATAACTGTACGTGTAGCACTATTGCCCTTTATTTCCAGCCTCACATCCGCAGCACCTGCTGTTGCTGTTAACACATCAGTCACACATGAAATGATAGCATTATTGTTATAATCGTTGTCTGTGATTGTTAACCATGAGGACTGAGTGTGGGATCTAAGGGCAGAAGGGACAAAAAAGACTTGCCTTGTTTGTCTGACTACAAAAAAAAATTATAATAAAAATTACACTTTTAATTAATATTTTGATGTGTTCTCCAGATAAATAAATCTTCACATTCATTAATAATAAGACTGCAGAGAATACATTGTCATATATGTATATATTTCTTGTTTTTAGCATAAACCTTACTATATTTTGTCATGTTTAAGATAAGGAAATCTTTATTAAACTTATATTATATAATATATTTAACTTAAATTATTATTTAAATATTTTTTCAAATATTAAGTAACAATATAATTAGCAAAACAAATCTTAATATATTATGCAATTGTACTAATTTTATTGTATTGTGTGTAAAGCAAGCCAGCTTTCTGTTCCTCTACATAAGAATACCACAATGAGAAACACATAAATGATTATTTTTTTTGTCAGATTTGATGTGTTGACTGCATTTTCTTTTCAAACTGTGCAGTTACAGTATTAAACTGCCTATTGTTGTCATTTCCACCCCCAATGTATATATTGCTTTTACTGACTGTACGGAAATGTTTGACCAATAAGTCATTGATGTACATTAATCATGAATGCATCAATGAAAAGCATCAGCCACAGCACCCTCTCTATTCAACAAAATGTTTCTACTTTCTCATTTACACTACTAATTTGGAGAAGCCCTAGTTTATACGGTAAGTCAGCACTGTTTAGGACCATTTGAAAGAACCGATGCCAGCGAGAAGATCAAAGCTAAAGATGGCAACTTATTACATGGTGTGAGTGTGTGTTTTTAAAGGTGGTCTAATGGGATGGGGTGAGACATGAGATATTGTTGACTCTGAAGGCCAACATGTGTTGTGTTGTTTACTTCTCTGCTGCTTGGCAAATGGGCTGATCTTAGGTTCCAGCGGATTTTTAAGTGCCTTAGCTCAACAGACAGCCGAGGAAATTGTGTAATCTTGTTTGATTGATAGTTTAATCTCATGCATGACTGACAGTCCTTATGTCAGTGAATTAAAATAGAGAATGTGTTTCTCCCCCTTTAAACTACTATTCAGTATTTTTTTTAGTTATGAAATTAAGACTGTTAAAATCCATGGTTCTCTGTAACTTTTTCAGTACCAAAGCAAAAACATGCTAATTAAAAAAAACACTATTTTTTTTTTTTATTATTTCAAGTCAAACAAAAATAAAATGTTGTAATTGTGTTTTAAGTTTTTCCACAAGTAAAATATGTAAAAAAACAAGTTTCACCCAATTTGAATTTGTCTTTTAATTGATGAAATTTAAAAAAAAAAATGTTTAAATAAAAGGATTTACTATTATAATAAAAACATAGAAGAAATATTGTGTGATCTTTTCTTTAATTTTTTTTAAATTAATTTTAGTAGTAGTAGTAGTGTCACATACATTGTACAAATAGTCTAAATAGTAATATATTTATGGCACAATGTCTAAACCAAACTTTTATTTTGAAGTGTTGCTGCGAATATGATGCTGTTTACTCAGAAGAAACGGCAAAATGCACGTGCAGTGACTCTCAGAACAGTTCTAAAGATTTTCTTTATGTATTAATCACAGGAATTTTAAACATGAGTGTATGTGTCATTGTTTTTATGCAGCTGTTGATGTGTGTTATTTTGATATTTGAGTTCTTGCTCCTAAAAATACTCAACTGAAAATAGATTAGCATGCTTTGATTCCAGTGCATGTACGCTTGTGCGGTTTGTTTTTACTGTGTAAATGTCTGCTGTGTTATTCTAGAATGTGTGTGTGTCTGTGGCATGTTATTTCTGTGTGTTTGTTCCTACATATTCTTTCCATTTTTACGCTTCAGTTTTAAAGATACCTACAATGTTATTATGTTGCCTTTACTGACGTGACCAAAATGTTAATCATTGTTCTGTTCTGCTAATCATTCAGTTACCTATCACAAAGTATCATGTGATAACAACATTTAGTGAAGAGTCATCATTCATCTTCGGATAAACAATCCTAATTTGAGGATAGGGAGATCAATTGTTCGTTTCACAAGAATCAGCATATTCCCATCAGACCATGATTGTCATTCAGACAGGATAGCTCAGTGAGCCAAGGTATCTGCACATAACATATGTTATGAGCCAATGGGGAAATGCATAGTGTTTAACGGTTAAATGCTCTGTTTTTAGCTTAGTGTTTATGAGCTCAACTAGAAATCTCAGTTCTATTACGTTCTTTTTCTCCATTTCCCTTTTTTACTCTCTCACTCTATTTAGTCATTAATGTTTTTCATTTGAGGATCACCTGTAACAGCTGATAAAAGCAGCGAAGTAGCCCTAAAACATGACCCATCTGCTCGCCACACAATCTGTCAAATGACTCTAGAAAAGAGTCTGGAGTTTTGACATTTACCGCTGTTTGATAAATGGCTTTCATTTCTTGCTCAGTTCTTTCAGGGATCAAAAATTGTTTGCAAGTTTATATTCAGTTTAAAGTAGGTTAGCAGCGAATGAGAAAGAGTGCAGCATTGGTGGTGGCTGTATTGATTCGATTTAAGTGTAAATAATACTGTACTGTATCTGTAGTGTAAATATACCTATGACTTAATCATTTGCTCTACACTTGCATACAAAGTTTTCTTATTCTTTTTTTTTACTATAGCACTGTAATGTAATGTGGAACTAACTATGTTTATGGATATTAAAGAAACAGCTGAGATCAAACAGGATGTTTTTCTAGCCTACATCTCTGTTCCAAATTTTCATGAGCGGCCTGCTGACTACATACAGTAAGCATCCTTATTGAACCTCATAAATGTCTGATTTGAATTGTCTATGTAGGCCAAACAATCAGCACTCCACACTTGAAAAAGTTGATTCTCAAATGATTTCAGATTACGTCAGTTTGACGTCTGAATGCTGCTAAACTAATGACACAATACACCAATGAGCATTAAAAATACACTAAAATAAACTTGGACGTTGTTTGTTATTATACATTTGCAGTGCTTTCTGGGATTTCAGAATTTTGGGTTTTTGCAAGAGTTACACACAATGCTCTTGAGTTTTTTGCAAGGTATTTTACACTAAGGGTGCTTTAACACTTGCCTGGTCTGAACCCGTGTTCAATTGCTCCCCACTCCCGTTCATAATTTTTTATTTTGGTCTGGACTGTTTTTGCGTCAAGCCAGCAGCTTTTTATGCTGGTGCTTAGTAAAGGTAGCACAGGAGAAAGCAGCAAAATGCATCTTTTTATATATATTTATGTTTTTGAACAATTGGTTTGATTTTAAAGCTTCAGTATATAACGGCATTTACGTCTGCCTTAGGAATGAACTGCAAATGCTTTAAAGAGCACTAAAGGCAAATAAAAAATTAGAGGAAGTGATTGAAATACTTCCATGATTTGTTACGATTGTGTCTACATCAGCAGTGAATCGTACTGTACTGGAGTTCACTTGAATCATGACCTAATAACCTAATTTAAAATGCATATGTAACAATGAATTGTTAAGTGTCTTATGTATTACTTTCTGTTTACCGTTATTCAAGAGATTATGCAATGAATTATAAGGTGTATAATAAGTAATGCATTAAAATACTTTTAATAATGCATTATACATTCAGTAAAGGCTTTATGTAAAGTGTTAGCATTTATTTTTATTTTATCTTGAATTCTTATGACTTTTGCTATGATTGAGCAGCCCTTCTTATAGACCTTGCTGCCTCTGGGGTTTCAGAGCAGAGCGTGTGTGTGTACCTGGGAGAGTTTAAGTGTCTGTAGATACTTCCAATGAGTACACAGTAAAGTCTGAGCCACCTGCCCTCAGTCCTGACTCTGTGAACATCGGTGGAGAAGAATTTTTCAGCAGGTTGTGTTGGGAGGGCCAGGGTTAATGCTTTTAGGCTTTGGCCTTCTTCAAGCTCCTTTCTCAGTAGCATTGTTACAGTGCTTTGAGTGGCCACCTGTGCCGAGAAGCAGCGGGGCATTGGAGCTAATAGGCACACAGCAAGAGGCAGAAAGAGCAAGTCTGTGGATAATACTTAGAGCTTCTTGAACATTTTCATCCTTAGCCGCCTATATAAAGATATTTGAAACAAGAATTTTTCTTGGCTTAATGATTATATGGTAATTTGTCATGGTAACCAAAAGATTGCTAAAAAACATTGACACAACGAATCATACAATTGAATTTTATTATTCCTAGATGGTTAGAATAATGGTAGTATATTTAGCATTAAACATTTAACATTTCTGTTTTTTGTTGTATCTTTTTTTTTTAGTCTTTCAGTGGTCCAGTCACTTCTAATGTAGTGTGTGAAATATGATTTTTCATATTACCCTAACAAATATATAAATGTGAGCTATTTATTTGATTTTTATATAGTGCTGCCAAATGATTGATCGCGATAAATCACATGCCAAATAAAAAAAAATATTTACATAGTATATGTGTACTGTGTATATTTATTATGTAAGTTCTATATAAATAAACACAAATACAGTATACATTTTGAAAATATTTATGTATTAATATTCATACTATTCATATGAGTAAGACACATCTCATTACTCTGGCTTACACTTAACACACCAATACACACTCATTAATCAAATCCATTAAAGGATTGTTAGGCTGCATTAATGAGATCAGCCGGAACCCGGGAACACTCCCCTTAACACACGATGTACTCG
>JAUMHR010000016.1:1606520-1618389 GCA_032361145.1 Enteromius fasciolatus | reverse complement strand
TACATGTTTCCTCATTTGATTTTTATCATATTTGAACAGTTTTGACACGCTGGTTTGCCGTTATTTTAAAAATTTATCAGCAGCTCCATTAATTGGTGCGTTTTATTTATTGATTTATTTATTATGTATTATATACTGTATTTTAATGTTTATTCTATTTCAATGTTTATTCTATATTCTATTTTAAAATGCAAATTGTGTATGTTATGGCAAACAAATCTGTTTAGATATACTGTTAGTTTATGCCAGTATTTGCATGTTTTGTTTTCATGGCAGAACAACAAATATGTAAACACTAGCACCTAATATTCCTCCCTCTGTGGACCCAGAGACCTTGACCCCTCTCGCCAGCCTGCTGTCGTGCCAGCGTTGTGAGTGCGCTGAAGTGCGTAAGGCTCCTTCACGGCGCCGTGAGCCGTTCACAGATCTGTGGAGGACTGTGCTTTATGGGAGGGCCATGTGGCATCAGGAGTTAAATGAAAGTTGCTTAATGAAGTAAACTTGCGAAGACGGAGAGGGGGGAGGCGAAGAGACAAAGAGAGGGCAAGAGAAAAAAAACTCAACTTTCTTTAATTATGTTTACCCAACAGGCCTTGCCTCCTAATTTAAATAGCATAAACATCTGGACTGCACCGGCATTAAAATCATGGCAGTAGTCAAGCAAATCTTGTGGAAAATAATGAAATTAGATCCCTGGTGTTGTGACAGAGGAAGGGCAGGATACATCAGCTCCATGTTAATAAAATTTCCATGAATGACTGAATACAATTAAGGAATTGTCAGTTGTGGCTGTGAACTTTTGTAACTCATAGATGTTTGCATCATTTGATTATGGTGGCAATTTGGAATTGTTTATCAATGTCTGTGTTGGGGTATTAATTATGACCTTTTTATTGGTCACAATTAAAACAAACACAGGCTTATGTGAAGGACAGAAGCCTGGGTCTATGCTGAGCACTGAAATTGATCTCACTATAGACACTATAGTATTATTTTCATTATTCTATTATGGTTGTTATTATTATTGTTATAAAAATAAGTAATTTTTTGAGGTAAAATTAGCTCACTTTTTTGTCATGAGGACTTTTATCTCTGGCTTGGACCTTAATCCTCAGGTTATTTATTTATTTATGTATGCATGCATGTTGTTTGTCTTATTGCTTCTAAATTAAGATTCAGAGCATGGTGCTTTGCAAATTGAAATATGAACCTCTGCCTCTGTTTCAGTCCTCTCTCGACTTCAGCATTTATCTTATCAGCCGGCGCAAGGAGAGGGAGATTGTATTTGTTGAAATGATTTGTCAGTTTAGGAAGTAATAATGGATTTGGGCTGAGAGCTGTACAAACAAGGCCTTCAGCATGGAGAGAGATTGAGGAGAGGAGAGGAAAGGATGACTGCTCTCAGTGCATTCTAATGCACTCTGAGAGAGAGAAAGGGATAATCACACATCTCTAAATAAAGATTTGTGAGCTTCCTTTCTCAAACACATGGATGGAGAAAGGCGGGGCTTCTGTTTGAAGTTGTTGCTTGTTGAAATCCCCTGTTATGATTTAAAACTTTTAATTCAGACACATTTTCAATTAAAGTGAATTTTAAATATGAAGAATTCTAGGAATTGGGCAGTGTTTTTCAGAAGTCTGAGAGCTCTTTGAAAATGCACTGTAGGAATATGTTCTTAACCTGTGCTAATGTTGTTCAAATGGCTGAAAGAAGTCTCTTATATCTCTTATATGCTCTTTTATATACAAAACATAAAGGAGAAAAACATCTGCCATCTATTTGGAAATCTGAAACCTAAGGGTGAAAAAAATTATAGTAAAAAAAAAATGGCAATAATAATCATACATAAATTGAAAAAATCGCTCAAAGATGTCCAAGTAAAGTTCATGGCAATGCATAATTAAGTTATGAAGTATTTACTGTAGGAATTTAACCTGGTATTTACTTTATACCCTAATGATCTTTTGGCATAAAATAAAAAAAAATATTTTGACTCGCAACATATGTTACTAAAAATATACCTGTGCTGTTTGACTGGTTTTGTCAAACCAGGTTTAAAAATTAAATCTTTTGTTATATTATAAAATATTTTTACTTTTGACAATAATTTAACACACATTGACACAATTAATATTGTTCTTGCTGAATGCAGGTATTATTAATCTCCACCCCCCACCCATTACACCCCAAGGTTCTTTAAAGAACCTTCTTTCTCCACAAAGAGCCTTTTGTGAAACTGAAAGGTTCTTCAAAAGTTATAGGTTCTTTAGGGAACCATTTAGACAAAAGGTCATTCTATGGCATTGTGAAGCACCTTTATTTTTAAGAGTGTACATGCTATTTTAAGTTCAAATGCCCTTTTCATAGTCCTCATAGGCAACAGCCAACATCAAAACAGTTGAAGTATGCCAACATTAGTTTACATTAGTCAACACCTCCATATGTTATTAGCGGGTGAGTTTGTGAGACATTCAGACACTTTTGGATGTACTCTTGAATATGGACATACCATGCAAGACTAGCTAATTCACTTTTTAGCCAACATCAGGTCAAGCCTAACATTATTTTGTCTGTTGGTTGGCATAGAAAACCTAAAATGGTTCATTCTTAGATTTAAAATTCACGCAGAAGTATACAGCACAAGATATGAAGGCATTGCGTACTGTTGATACGGAATGGAAAAGGACTACCACAAAAATGTGTAGAGGGACAAGTTCAAAGTTAGTGTGGAGCTGGAGGTAATTGTTTCCATTCTTGCTGCCAGATCCAGGGTTAAGTTGTCATCAGCACTGTTCTTCTGTTTGAAGGTTTTATCGTCTTGTCTTGGTTTAAAGCCTGCTGTATTTTATTCTGATTTGGAGTGTCTTTTGTGTTTGAATAATTTTTCTTGCCTTGATATGAAGTTTGCTTTTTTTTTTTTTTTTTGCTCCAGGAAAAGTGATTTTTACCAGTTATTCTGTTACCTCTCCGTTCTGACCTTTCACCTTCACTTTGATTTTACAACCCAATAAAGTCATTCAAACAAAAGATAGATTTTCTTGTCACTCTTCTTTAGCAAAGCTGTCTAGAGAATTCTATGGTTCTAGGTTTTCAAAGCCTGTGCACAAATCATTGGTAATATAATATACATGTTTGACTTTTTTTTTATTTTTATTTATTTTTTATTTTATTTTTTTAAGACCACTGCACATATCGTTTATACAAACCACATACAAACAAGTTAACTATAAAAATTTCTTCAGGGCAGTTATTTTTATTGGACATCTTGACCAATTTCTGTCTTATTTCCCTTGGCAAAGATGTTTTTGATATTTCCCTCCTGTGTAATGTAACATAATGTACATTCAATATGTCTTTAAAATGTATGAAGCGTGCACAGCACGATAGAAGTGTGTGTGTGTGTGTGTGTGTTTGTGAGAGAGAGAGAAAGTGTGTGCATGCATGATGACATAAGGCTCATCTATCGATCTGACCTCGTGCATGAACTTGTCTGCTGTATCACATGCTGTGTCACATGCTTGTCCTTGTACAGTATGTATTTTAGTACTCAAGTGGCAACGTGCTTTTCAGACTACAGCATGTGGAACACTTGTAGACCAAGTCAAAGACAGAAGCATCGATCTTGTGCTGAACTAAGAACAATCAAATCTTAAATAAGGTGTCTGAATCAAGTGAGTATGAAGTTTGCTGTAGATTAAAAAAACAAATACGAGAAATTCTTAATATGTGTTCAGGCAGTTTTATATTTTCAAGGCTTTTACATAGAATAAAGGGTGCTACTAAATGGATGGATGGACGGATGACTACATGAATGGATATGGGAAGATGAATGGATGAATAGATATGTAGATATAAAGGTAGATTGATAAACAGTCAGACTGTATGTATGCTTTTGGCAGGGAATTGTCCAGGAAAAAAAAAAAAAAAAAATCGAGTCAATTTGAAATCAGGAGTGCTGCTTCCTAGGAAGAAGACTGGGAGGCTTTGAGGATCCAGGAGTGCCATGAAAGCACTGACCTCTCACAGGAAGGTTCATGTGTCTCCGTGCAGAAACAGATGGATAATAGCACAATGCTGAAATCATGCAGCACGTATTATGGGTACTGTGATTGCCGACCTGATTACCTGCCATATGCTTGCTGAAGGGTTGAGTTGAGAATGGGGAGAGTATGCAAACCCTTTTAAAGCAACGTTTTTATAGCACTCTCATTATACCAACGTGGAGACTTGCTCAAATGAAAGTGAGCGTTGCGGGGAAGGAAAATAATGAAGTCATAAAATTCAGGGTTCACGGTGCATGGGTTCCACAAGGGCCTCGCCGCTGCCCCACTGATGGTTGTGTGTGTGTGTGTGTATGCCTGTGGGAGAGGTCTGATTAAGAGAGGTGGGGAGAAGGACGCTGGATGGACATGGTTTCTATGCCGAAGCTACATAAAAAAAAAACAATGGTGTAAAATATAAAACACAGTTCTAATTGTACTTAAGCCTGTAAAGGCCTGTAACGTTTTCTGTGTCTTTCAGCACCTTCTATCATCTGGTCGATGCTTAAAACTTTTAAGGAAGTGTAAAACATCCACCTTGATAACTTTTTATTTTCTCACTAATATTTCAAGATAAAATTACCCTTTTTGAAGCAACTTAGGTTTTTAATTAACCACAAATCATTTTTTGAAATGTGATGAATGTGAAAGGCTTTTGAGGAATATTTCTTCCCTTTCGTCCTGGTTGTTTTTTTTTCTCCCCATCATAAAATACATGACAAACCAAGCATATAAACATACTGATATTTACATTTTATATGTGCAGTCTGTTATATCCTGCTCTTTTAATTGATCTGTATAATAAGCTGTTGTGCGTTTGCATATTGTTTTCGTATGTACTTTATACTGCATTGTATTGGTGAATATCTATATGAAGTCTTTTACAAAACCTTTTCTTACTGCCTGAGCTGGGTCTGTCCCCACCTGCCTTCATGTACCTCATCACAACTCTTTACATGACCTGTGGCTGTCACCACACACACGTTGAGACGTAAGGGGCGGTTACCTTTCCCTCGCCTGGAGATTTGCCTGTCTTTCATTTTTCCATGTCATCCATTAAAAGAGAATTTTGCATAATCTTTAAGTACCTTTATGGCCTACTTAGCATAACACGATTCCTCTGTTGGTGAGATGATATTTGGGTCAGCTCCTTTCTAATTCTCTTTCATTGGGAATCTCCTCCAACATGGCGTCCCGTTCGCTCCTCTGCTACATGTTTAATTCTGATGTCTGGCCTGATTTTTGAAGTGGGGCTGATATTTACATCTTTAATTAAGACATTAATAGCAACGTTCATGTTAGAATGGATTTAAGCCTTGTTAGTCATCAGCACTTAACATGCATTGGGTTGACTATGTTGTTTATTTTCAGAACAGGCCACAGAGTCTTAGGAGTTAAAGGGATAGTGTGCCCATTTTTTATATATTTTTTTGTCTTTATTTATTACATTTTTCAAACTTAGTAACAAAAACAACGGGGATACAGAATTGTGAACTGACAAAACAGTTTATGATTTGTTTTCTGATGCTGTATGATACATTTTTGTGATTAACAGATTATGATTTTATTATTTATTAAGTTAGCTTTAACAAGCCAAATTGATTAAATGTTATATAAACGTATAGTGATTATTTTTATTATTATTATTCTGAAACTAAAATTTCTGACTGCTACTCCTAGAGTTTTAACTCTACAATCTCCAACCTAGCAACCACATAGCAACAACCATCCCAGGTACCCTAGCAACAGCATAGCTTTCTAACTTTCTGGTCTGGCTTTCTCAAGTTTGGTTTGATGAACTTTTATTTTTATTTAATTTTTTTACACCTTGTTTCAGTTACTTTGAATATGTGGGAATGCAGTAAGATACTGTAAATCCTTTCACTTCTTTATTGCATAGTAATTCATAGTTTTAACTTGCAAAACTTTACTTTTAACTGTATTTCACAGAAAAAGCATTTACATTTTTCACCTCACATAATGTAGCAAGATAATTACACATAACCAATTAACCGGTTTTTATGTTTCTCTACATTTTTGTTCTCCTTTATCTAAGAAATCACATGGGTTTGGATGAATTTGTAAATTAATAGATAATAACCACATTTAAATTTTTGGGTGACCTTTTCCCTGAACTTTCCCACATTCAATATGTTTTTGTGTGTTATACATCAGCCACACTGAATACATGCAGTCTTTTCTTTTTTAAATCAGCGGTGGCCCTATTCAAAAGATTCATCTGAGAGCGACCATTGCAAGGCTTGAGAAGTTGAATGAATAATGAAAGGCGTCCGTGGTGGTACACGCTCCTCTCTAATGCCACAGGTGGTAAATATTATATGTGTGTATTGCTCTATGGTTGAAGAGGAGAGGTCTAGGCAATGACCCAGTGAATCAATTACCATGGAGATTCTGTTAAGAGAATTGTAGACAAACTAACGGACACCATCATGGAAAGCGAGACCCATGTAAACACTGAGTATATGATTCCTTACACACTGCAGAGGGCTTTATTTTATTCTTTTTTTTATAACTAAAGGCATGACTGAAAGGTCAGTGGTTTCATAAAGAATAACGACATATGGGATGTTAAGATTTTTACAAGACTACTTTTTCTAAATAACATAAAAATACAGTTATTTACTCCCTCTGAAATAAATGGTAGAACTGTAAATGACACAAACTGTAGAAAGGGATTTCATATTTTTATTTATTTTTTAATGAATGAAAATCTTTCCAATTACCTCTTACATGCATTTTGAGGTACTCCTGGTTGAGAATCACTGTTAAGTGAAATACATCTCCGTTTAAGGGCCCGTGATTGCTGGTGCAGATAGTCTCTGTGAAACATACTTCTTCAGTATGCAGATCCAATAATAGGTATCGACTATTTTTTTTTCTTCAGCAAATTGCACGTTTCCTGCTTAATTGCTATCGGAGATTGTATCTTGGAGCTGATGCATTGTAGCTTGAACCTGTTAAGCTGATGATGTTGTTAAAGAGGGAGCGTACGGTATGCTAAACAGCTCTTCTCTGCTTCGTTAATGACCTTTTAAAATGCTGGAAGCTTGTTTTTTCTTTGCCTTGTGCTCTGGGCTGGGCAGGGAACCCTCTCTTCTTGACCTCTGTGAGCTATGTATTAAACTGTAACGTAGCACAGTAAACACAGGAGGGGGAAAAAAAACACGTGAACTATCAGCAGGCAAGTGATTTTAAACGGGGGCAACTGTGACGCTCTAAATGTCTTCAGTCACACATGACCTGGATTGAAGAAGTTAGTTTTGCCCATCAGTTCACTTTGTCAGAAATTTTGGATTTTAATTGAATTAACTGATTTATTCTGGGGAGTACAATGTCTTTAATGTATTGTTACTTGCAGTTTCTTTGTAACTATTGTAAAATTTACACTCTTTTTTTAGCTGCCTTGCAGGATTTGATCCCAAAAAATAAATTAATTAACAATGTATTTTCAGAATAATGTTCAGAATATGTTCAAAATGTACAGTTACTTATACATATCATTATTTATTAATAAATGATAGGCTATCTAGTTCTGTCTCTTTTATCTCTCTCTCTCTCTCTCTCTCTCTATACATATATATTTGTATTTATGTATTATTATAATGTCAAATGTAGTTACCAGTATGGTTTTTATTATTCCTTAAAGCTAAAGAGTTGGCTAACTATATACTACGACTTTTGCCTCAATAGACTACCAAGTGTTCTACCAATATGTTCATAATAAGCATGCTAATGCGCAACTAGTTACCAGTGACCAATAGTAACTAGTTTGTTACCAAATTAATGATATATATATATATATATGTATTCTGTTACTCCTGATTAGCTACTGTGAACAGGGTAGTTGGAATAACTTTTGCCCCCTTTGCCTCCACTGAGAGCAGGCCAACACAGAGAGGTGTGTTATCTGTTCTTCTTCTCAGAGTCTGATGGGAAATCTCCACCAGCTCACAGGATGGATGTGGACTGACACTGGGCAATCTGACAAATCTAAATCGTTATATCTCATTTGACATTAATATGGCATTTTTGGTGGGGCCGGCTAACAGTGACGTAGAGTTCAGGGATTCATCATCTTGGCAGTATGAAAATGGCATATTCATATGAGCGGGGGAATTAGCTCTTTGGATGTGCGGCAAACGCAGTGGGTTCTGACTGAGAAACAGGAGGCTGAGGTCTGCCTTATCTTTCCCGTCTATGAGCAATATGTCAGAGTGCCGGAGCCCATTCTGAATGACAGTTATCTTTTTAATTCTTTTTGACATTTGCCGATATGAATCTTAACAAAGCTCCACTACTGGAAGTCAGAGTTTGTGTGTTAACAGAACTGCTTACCTTTAGAGAATATGGGCACTCTTTTATCACGCGAGCATTTTGCTTTACTGTCATATCCTGTTTGTCTGTCCTATTTTTTATGCGGCGCGAGCATCATTAACAGAGAATATATATTATATTCCCGTTTAATCTCACCTTGATAAATAGCTGTGGGTTTGATAGATTTAACAATCACTGACTGTTTGTACTCATTTTTTATTTTTTTTTTTTTGCAGGTGAATAAACGTGACGGACATATTATCCTTGGATTAAACTCAACCTTTTATCTTTGATGAAAGCAGATGCATACGTAAGAGGCAGAGAGCTTGTTGTAATAACTGCCAGGGTGCAGACAAAGTCAATCCAGCGGGGAACAAAGAGAGAGAGGAAAAAAAACTGTTTGTCAATATTTATTTGGCCATTCATTTGCACTTATCAGACAGTAAGGGCAGAAGGGACAATATCCATGGGTAATGGAGTGGTTGAGCAGGGGTGAAAGTGTTGCATTATGGGTGTAATAAGTCTGGGCCCAAATGAAGGGGCAGATAAAAGGAAGTAAAGAGGCAGAGGAGCAAAGTTGGGTTTCACTTTAGCCTTGCTATCCTTGAGGAAGGGATCTCTCTTTGTTAGTGACAGGCTTTTTCAGATTAGACCTGGCTCCCCTAGGTAAAAGGCCAGTCAGGCCTTATCTGAGGTGATAAGAGCCCAGCAGCTTGCCTGTGTGACTGCATGTGAAACTGTGTGTGCATGCAAATATCCTCAGCTGTCAGGCCCTGACACACACACACACACACACCCTCCAAACCTCCTTTTAGATGCAAACTTTGGCTACAGGTAACTTGTTTTTAGTTGGGTGTTAGTTGTTAACAAGAGACACATAGTTAGTCTAATGAAAATACATATGTATAAACGTTTGGAATGTTAAGTTAATGTGCTAATTAAATAGTGTGACTAATGACTGAACATGAAAATCAATATTTTTTCCAAGCACTTGTAACAATTCAAGCCACCGACTACCACATTGATGTTTATCAACACAAACCCCAAAAAGTATGTCATTTACTTGTCATTATCTTGTTCTGAACCTGAGTAACTTTGTTCTGCAGAGTTATTCATGTTTTACTTAGGAAAGAAAAAAAAATAAATCAATGATTTCTTTCAAAATATCTTTAGCGCCTGTTATCGAGTGGTTTAATTGTCTTCCACGGTTATCTTAATTTAGGAGCTTTTTTTCAGTAAAGATCATTAGCATGTCATTAACATGGTTACAAATTTAAATCGATCGACAGTTTTAATTTTTACAGTATCCATGCCGTAGCCAGTATGAAGCTTGGTTTTACTAAAATAGCTAATGGTTTATCAATATGCATCACATATCATGTTAAAATGAGAAAATTTCTCTTATCTCAAGAGAAAAAGCCGAACGCCAACACACTCGTGCAAATATAGAATTGCTTGCATTGGCCTATTCCTTCACATTGCAATTAACTCTTGGGGGAAAGCATGTTGTATTGTTATGATTACTCAAGCAAATAATAGAACCGCCTTGCGTTGACATGTCATCTCCACAGACATTCCCCCCACTCTCTTTCAAGGAATTAAACATTTGTCATGTTTGCATGTAAGTCCAGTCCAGAAAACCGCAATTCATAATGCGTTTTGCCCCGACAGTCACCTTTAAGAATCTTGTCAGGTCATTTTAATGTGACCTGTCAGTTTCGCAATTCGGTAAACACGCTCCGTTCCAAACACGTTTTGTTTAAATGCAACAAGGCTGCGGTATGAATATGTATCCGAGCTCTTAGACGGGGGTCTTTTTGGCCTTTCAGCGTGGTCAACAGCCGAGATATTTTCTCTTGTGATGTTTTTCCTCTGTTTTGCCTGAGGTTGTTGATTGTATTGAAAGGGCTCATTTATTATCTCTCGCATTGTTTAAATATGCATGGTGACTCTCTCCCCTCTTAATCATTGAGATTGCTTGCAAAAATGTGATCGATGTCGTGTAAATATTCATCATTAACTGAGCACAGGCACGTTGAGGGCTTTTCTCTCCTTTAAAATCCTCAGAATGCAATTATTCACAGAGGCTCTCGCACAAACTCGGAAAGTCCAAACAGAAGGTGTCCACTCACACACACACATCCATTCATGTGGGTATGTTTGCATGCGTATACCTTCTGTTTGCATTTTGCATGTGAACGTGAATGCATATGCAAACGTTATGTGTGTGCGTGTTTGTCCGTGATGCATGTGCATAGATAAAAGGGCAGAGCCCCATTGTGTATGTTCTCTCTCTCTCTCTCTCTCTCTCTCACCTCTCATCTTGCCCACACCATGGCACACCCTCAATCATTATTAGATGCAGGCAGTTGAAGGCGAAGCCTCACCGCCGTTATGTTTCCTTGTGTGATAAAATGAAAAAGCCCTATCAATCTTTATTGTCTGTCTTGCTTACTGTAATTGCATTCAATAGTCCACTGATTCTCTTGTCTGGGCTAATGTCATGAGCAGTGAAGAGCCAGATGCTCCGACTAGATCATACACGGCCGCCGACCACTCTGATAACTTGGCAGCGCCATCCTGTGATAAATTGTTGACAGTATAGATTGTGAACAGCTGAACATTGGAAGTGTATATAGAATAAGATTCATACCTTGTTGGAGCTCTGGCACCGTGATGTCAGCGAAAGGGCAGGTCATGTATTATTCAAATGCATCTAACACTGGAGAAGTGCCAACCGGCGATTGTATCTCAATGAATAGTAAAAAGGGAGAGTTGGGGGAGCGGGGGGTGCGGAGGACAGCGGTGTCGCCAGATCTGAGGAAGGAAGGAAGTAAAGAAAGAAAGGAAGGGAAAAAAATCTGAAATGTTTTCATCCGTCAGACACGCATCACTCCATTATAATACATACAATACAAGGTGTTTATAATTATGGCTTTCTGTCCTGAGGTGCCCTCCTGTCAGCTGCAATCCTGAGAGGTTCTTTCTCTCTCTTTTTTTATTTGTTAGGTTTTTTGTTGTTGTTGTTTCTCCTCCTCTCTGTTAGAACATAAAATGGTCTCATGTGAATAGCTTTGCGTGTTTTGTGTGTGACTGTTCATGATAGAGCAGTCCATGTCATTGGTTCATGTAGCTGACATGACTCGACGTGCAGTATTTTCTGGGATAATGCTCACTTTCAGATTTAAAGTAATTGTAAATTGCCATTTGGCAAGTCCTTTTTTTTAAAAAAAAAAAACTGTATGTTTAACGTTTACTGTCATTTTATTATATTTATTATTTATTATATTTATTATATAAGTGATGTGCAAAGTCTATTGGTTAATATTAAATGTAATATTATTTAAATATTAATATTAGTGCTGTCAAACAATTAATCTAGATAAATCACATTCAAAATAATTTTTTTTAGTTTCTGTGTGTGTGTGTGTGTGTGTGTGTGTGTATCTATTATGTTAATATAAATACACATGCATGTACTGTATATATTTAA
>JAUMHR010000016.1:1581972-1598939 GCA_032361145.1 Enteromius fasciolatus | reverse complement strand
GATATTAAAAATGATCTGTAGTGTATTTTGAGCTGAAACTTCAAAGACACATTCTGGGAACCCTTGGGACTTATATGATATATTGTAAAAAGGGGCATAATAGGTGGCCTTTAAATCCTAGTATAGTACTAAAGAGAAGCTAATTAATTTAGATTTCATGTTTAATTATTTTGCTAATGCCTATCGTGAAGTGTAAGATGTAGCTGAGCTGTTTTTTTGCATTCTTATTCCTGACAAATATGATTAAAAGGCTTTCATTATATCATACATAAAAACATATCAGCTTTCCATTAGTGAACTGTAGACAGAAAGCCTGGGTGTTTTAAACAATTACCTGCTTTATAAAAGTGAAGAGCCCAGATATACTGAATTTTACACATATCCTCTTGACCCCAATTCCATTAACTCGTAAACAAAAGACACAAAGTAGTAAGGGATCTGCCTCGTTAGCCGAGGCTGATGGTGAATTAACATGTGCAAAGGGTCAGAGTCTATTTTAGCTCCCTGTGCGCACACACACACTTGCACACTCGTATTATCGTGAATTATTTATAAAAATTCATGTACTGACATCCATATAGTCCATTCATCCTAGGAAGAATTGGAGTAATGCTACTTAAATTACACTGTATGCCATGTAATATCTTTCTTTCTTTCTCTCTCTCGTTTGAGTCAAGGCTGGGACTAGAAGATTGACTCCAGGTTAAGACTGTGTATACATGCTTCTGAGTCCAGGACATGACTGAAACAAGTCCTCAAATCTGACTCCAGGATTTTATTTGAATGGTCTCTGTCTTGTTCTGGACACTGAATGTGGATTGTTCTGGTCTTATTTCATTTATTCCTTTATAAAGCGCTTTTAAAAAATCTGAACGCTGACCAAAGTGCTGTACAATAATAAAAAAATAATCTTGACTCAAACGTCATCGGAATGAGTGGTCTGATTGGTTGTATATTCGTCCAGTAGTATACAGAGGCATCTGATGGACGCAGGTTAAGCCCGCCTCCTATAAGGCGGGTAGTAATGGTAGCTTTGCCAGACTAAAGTCGCGGAAGCCAGGCTAGTGAATGTCAGTACTTTTTTTGCTACTTAAAGAATAGAAAGCTAGAAAACTAGCTTGTACATTTTAAGAAACCACACAGCATCCAGCACTGTACATTACACTGTAATGATATTACAGTCCTTTAAGTCTGTTGCACTTTCTTTCTGTGGCTCATCCAGAAAAGGAGACCCTCATATTACCATTAGGCCTAAACTTGCACAGTCGCCATTTATCCCTCTAGCCCTTCTCTCTCAACCCCTTCACCCCTCTCTCCTCCTTCTTCCCCATCCATCCTTCCCTCCCTCTATTCCATTCCCCAGCCTGTCATCAATCTCTCTAAAATGACAGCCGACAGATGTTAGCCTTTGCAAAGATCAAATCCATGGCTGGAGGGCTGCTCACTGTGGAGAAGGGTAGCCACAGAGAGGCAGGGCCACAGCGGTGGCACAAACACACACACATGCCCATTGCCACCCGGCCATTGCATCCGTCTGTGTCTTCATTGCCCTCACGCACACACATACACACCCCCATCTCACACAGAACTGATGCCTAAATGTGTTGTGACATGAGGGCATGGTGGCAGAGAGACAGGACTGTCAGGATGGACGGCTGGAGGGGACAGCCTGCCTAACTAAGCTGTGCTGAACTTAAAGAAAGAAACAATATTGACTTGATGGCATTTATATCACAGTTTTCATGTGTACCCGCTGACCTCTACATATATTCCAGCTTCAATAGTATTACAAAATTGTAATTTTGTATGTGCATTTAGTGTGTGCCTGTATACTCTCGTCTTATGTCACAGGCATTAGGCACATATCTGTCTTTATGCAGTTAGCTGAAGGCTAGCACTAGTGTTTATACAATGACAGGTCTTTGTCATGTATCTCATTTGAACTTTAATGACTCAGATGGGTCAAGAGAAGTCCAGTGATGACCAAGTCTCCTCCGGGCCACTGGCCTTCAGCTCAGTCTGCATCAGCAACCTCATCTGAAAGTGTGTGTACATTGGTTTAAAATAAAAATGTAAAAATACCAAAAGCTTTTTGGAAGGATTGAGTTCAGGTTAAGGGATAGAAAGTATCATTATCTAATTCTTAATGGTTTATGGTAAATTCCTGTAAAATTTAAAGGGCAAAAACGTAAACTGACGTTCCCAGAATTCCCTGAATTGCATTTCAAATTTAGTTTGAATTTGCTGTTTTTATTTTGAAATAACTGTTTCTAATCAGTTATGTTTACTGGGATTGTAATGTTGCTAAATTAATGTTTATTGCATTTTCAGTTTAATGAGTCTCACCATGATGGTGTTTAGTGTTTGTGTGAATAACACTGAGCACCTTCTATATATGTTCATATTTAAAGCTGCTTGTGATGAGCTTTGGTTCATCGTGTGACTTTCTCATTATCACCTGCTTTTGGTGGTTATCAGTGTATTTCAAAGGTCAAAACTAATATGAGTGCTTTTATAGGTTGGTGTATTTGCATTATATCAGTTAATGAAATTGAACTTATGGAGCCATTGGTGACCAAGCAAAACTATAATGTGATTATTACTTTCCAAAAAAGTTGAATGTGGAATTTGGATTGGGTTGTACAGGTTACTGTCAGTACCTTCAATTTGGGTTTGAAGATACAGGGTCTATATGGACACTTAAGAGGAACTATTAGGAACTGACTTTACCAAATTATGTGTTTGATGGCTCCAGATCTTTTATCTGTAGTTAAGAGTTCTACCTGATGCACTAACAGTTAGTAAGCTAGAAATTCAAGAAAGGAAAACAAAAGAACATTGTGCTTGGGTTTTGTATTACATTTGTGAAATAAACATTTGTGATAATAATACAACTTTTGGATGTAGTTTTTTTTGGATTTCCTCTGAACATGAACTTTGTTGTTGTGCTTTTATCTGTATATGTTTTTAAACTGTCTACTCTTTATATAAAGTGTATCACTTGTATAACTGTCAGTGCTGAGGTTTGTCTGTGTCCTGGTGAATGATGAGTTTGATTCATGTATTTTTATGACCTGAAACAATGGCAATGACAGTTTGAGTGACATGACTGCTGCCTTTCAGATGACTGCAGAGGACAGGCTGCTATCAAATAATGACAATTTATTCAGCATCCAGTGGGAGGTGTAGCAAAAAAGTGAAGCTAAGAAGGTACTGTAGAAGAATGAATGCACATTGCTGCTTGTGGAAATGGTTTGGAAATGCAGGCTTGCAGAGTTTTTTTGCTACACAGACAAATAGTGTTCTTAAACAACTGTTCACACATTTTGTGCTTCCAAAGAAAACAAAGTGTTGCACAAGTATACAAAATATATATATATATATATATATATATTTATTATTATATAAAATAGCGAATTACTATGTTACCGAACACCCTCATGTACTCACTCTTGCATAAACTCTCTTTCATGTTAGCCTTCTTGCATACTTAGCATGCATTTGGACTGTTTCTGAATCTGGACAGGTTTGGACAGGACAGATAGAAAAAAAGTCTCAGGAATGCAGACACTTATACCTTACCCTGGTATGGGATTTGGAGACAAGAAGGAGGAATAGGTTGTGGAATGAGGAGAAGATGATATTATGTACATGTGGGAAGGAACACACATTGCCCAGTAATAAAAGGACACATAGCAGTAGACAGTTGAGGGAGTTAGTTGAGGGTGTTTTGATGGGCTGGACTCGCTTGAGTAAGGGCCAAAGGACAAGAGGGGCAGCTCTTCCCAGCAGATGTCACTAACAAGCAGTGTTGTTGTGTCTACAGCCCAAGGCTGGAGAGGCAGGCCAACCCATATGATGCTGGTAAGCTTAGATAACTGTAGCAGTAACAACTTTCTAATACGGCACGTCCACATGCACGCAACCCCCAGACCAAACCAAATCAAACATGCTGCTTTTCAACACCTGCACAGACAGTGTCCAGAGTTCCTTTTTCTAGGCGCCAACATATAACACCATCACTGAAAGACTCCCCTATAGCCTCAGTATTTACAGACACTCAACACCTGTATGCTCCCAGTTTGGATTTCAATCTTGTTGTCTTTGTTCGTACCGCTCGGTAGTTTTTTCGTCCTCTTTCTAACTAAAACACAGGCAGGTAAATAGATTTACTGCTCGCAGGTGGCTCGTTGGTGTATATTGACCCACATGTGAAAGTCCTGGTGATGTTAGCGTGAGGAAGGTGAGGCCAAGTGCAGGAGAGCAAGGAGGAACACATGGGACTATATATTGATTGAGCTCTGACATTGATTTAGCTCTGCTTGATTCACAATACCAGGCCACTGTATGCGTGCATATAGATCCATACGTGTCTGTCCCAAAAGAGGAGTCCCTCTCCAGTTGACTGTCTTCCTCCTTGAGTGGGAAGAGAAATCAGGGGAGCCCCTTTAGCCTCTATACTCTTTTGTTTACTGTTGTCCTTTTGTTTCTTTTCATCGTTAATCCTCAAGCTCTGGACGGGGGATGTCACGTTGTTCTGTTTCTTTTTTTCATTCTTGCTCCCCCCTTTTGCTGCTTATTTCTTTCAATTCTTTCTTTTGATGAGAGCGAAAGCTTGTCATTGACGGTCTTGTCACACTACTGGAATATTCATTACATGACTTCCCATCTTTATATTAATTATCATCCTACCACCGAGACATCAAATGATCATCTCTCTCTGTGATATTATTTCCCCCTGATATACCATAAATGCTTATGTATGATGTCACTACTTTAGGGTGGAGCTTCACCTCTTTACAGTGGTTCCAAAATGGTATGGTGCATCACTGCTCTCTCCCTCTTTCTGTCTCTCAGGCATTCCTAACAGAGAGAGATTTGATGAAGGAGGGGTCAAGTATGGAGCCAGGAGAAGGGGGTGGGAAACTGGCAGGGGTGACGGGGGTTAAGTTCAAGGGCAGTGGCTGGGAACTCAGACACATAAACAAGGCAACTGGTATGCAAGCAATAAAGACCTAAAAGTTAAAATGGGGGCGCATTGTACAATAAACAGCCACCATTACCTGCTTTGTTTATACAGATAAAGAATCCACTGTAAAATCTCTTGATGGCGGATGTAATGCTCAACTTCTTCGAGGACAGCCAGCAGGGATGGGGGGTGGGGGTGGGGCAGAGGGGTTGGGGAAGGGGGAGATGGAGGGCGGTTTATGAGGTGCACTGAGAAACGCTACGAAAAAAACACAAATCGTTACTAATGACATTTACAAGCCCAAGAAAGCATTGTTCACAGATGCTTCACGTGCACTTTGCTTAAATGAAGAGATGAGAGAGAATGAAAAACAAAGACGCAGAGTTGTTTTAATGGACTGGTACATCACTTTTTAGTGAAGTAATGGAAGGGTAAGTGGGACTATTCTCTTTTGTGTGGACTGCCAGATGAATACGTCTATGCCATTTTTCCCTTCAACAACATAGAGAGGCCGAGGGGTCAAATAAACAACACACACACATTGTAGATATGATCTGCAGCTCTCAAAAAAAACAATTACACAGCATACATTTTAGTTCAGTTAACTTTACTTAGCTACAGCAGATTCCCTTCCACATAGAAAAAATAAACATAATCCACTGATTAAATAATTAATGAAGTAAAAAATCTGTTAGGAATATTGCCTCCCTTGTGATTTCCCAGTCTCTTATTTTTTTATCCTCTACATTCTGTGTATCGATTAAGGGAATCAGGATGGTGATGAGTGCTTGTACGAGGAGGTGCAGAAAATGCCCTGCGGTACATGAAGATGTTAAGATGAAATTCCCTCCCCACTTCACTGACAGAAAGAGAGCAAGAAATGAGAAGCCCTGTAACATTTTCAACAGAGTTGTTTATATAATCATATACGTCTAAGCTTAATCATTTGACTCTAACTCATACATCTCTACAAAAATGTGCATATTTCTGTTTCATGCAAGAGCACATCCCCCCGTCAAAAGCTTATTCAGACCATAGCATGTTATGTAGTTTACCTTTTAACCAGTTAGCATTGCTATGCTAGCATATTTAGCTTGCTAACCAAAGTCAGAATGAAAAGCAAAGAAATTGACATGTTTGTTCTGACTGTTTAAACTGAATATAATGGAATTTCGAAGATTGTCCTTGATTAAGATTAAATTCGTGGTGAATCGATTTGAGCACTGAATAGGTATAAAAAGTTACCTAAGCCAAGGTGTATTTGGGAACGGCCTGTTTAGGATAAAAAATCTACAATCATTTATGAAGGAAACATAGTTTCATTCACTGTCAGTACTGAATGACGTCCCGCTGAGAACGCAGCTTCAAGGCCTCAATCACTCAACACAGAAAGTCGTTATACAGGAAGCATTTTCATCAAAACACTGGTATTGCTTTCATGCCAGCATGTTATGTTTTAAAAGAAGGCAGAGCATTGCTGGGTCAGGTCAGGCTTCTCCTGGCAGTGGAAGTTAATGAGTGTCCAGTGTATACACTAATAAGGTGTCAGGGTTCATTTTAGCCTGCCGCAGTGCTCGGCCGCTCCCAGCTGCCCTCTCCGCACATATGGAGCCACACTATCAAGATCGTTGCCATGCCAGCCAGGGAGATTTGCATGTGTGTTATCTATTTAAATAAATTCTCAGGGTTTATAAGCGCTATAATGCATCTTGGCTAGGCTCAGCTCATTGCTAATTTATAGGCAGTCTACTGTGTCTGGGGCTGATGACACCATCTGAAGCATGTAGTCTAGACGACATTGAACCCACTGTCCGTGGGGTAATTGTTTTATGCAAATGAAAAATCCAAGGGTGACATGTTCCTCGTGCATCCGTGTAATTTGATTGAGGTGTGCTAAGACTGCTGCCAGCCCGGTATGCCTTTACTTTATTATTATTGTTATTATGGTGATTATGATTGTGTGCAGGCTGGCGGGCAGAGGGTTGGGTTCTGCTGCTGGCTGGATAGAGAGAGACGGATCACGGAGCCCTAGGGTTGCATCTCCTCGAAGCCTTTGTGTCATAGATAATGCATGTACACGCACATAGAAAATATGCTAGCTCTTCATGCTATATTCATGGCTTGATGGATTTTTCCAATATTACAAGCTTTTGTTTTTCTTGCCAATGACAACTGGCAAGGCGAATGACAATGGCAAATCGTGTTGTTGTGGTTTGACGTTTTACTTTCTGTGGGAAAGTTAGACGTTGATGGAAAGGCTTGGCTTCTGTCTATTGGCTAAAGTGACATTCTTGATTTTTGTATGTATGCTGTGTATATTTATTATGTATATATAAAGACACACATGTATGTATATATATTTTTTTCAATTTTTTTGTTATATTCAATGTATTTAACATATAAATTATATGAATATATATATATATATATATATATGTGTAAATACATAAAATATTTAGAAAATATACTGTGTATAGTATGTGCATGTATTTATATATTTTATATATACATAGTAAATATGCACTGTACATACATATATTATGCAAAGAAAAACTTTTATGGATGTCATATATTTATATATTTATTTGTCATCTACCCACTATATATATATATAAAACTTTTTCAAAAAAATTGTTTTTTTATTGTGTTATCATGCTTTTATTTTGTTTGTTATTTATGCGTTTTATTTTATTTTTTTACCAAATTCAAAAAAACTAACAAACTGCAGTTTAATTAAGATGTATTGGAATGCATAATGAAACAAAAAACTTTTAGAAAAATTGTTAAATACAGTGTTATCTGATTTTGCAAATTAACTTATATTTATATATACATATATATATATATATATGTGTGTGTGTGTGTGTCTATCTATACTGTCTATCCAACCAAATCCGACTATTACTTATTGTTTCTTTTTTGTATTTATTTCCTCTCTGTACTTTTTAAATACTCATGCAGTTTCAGAGGAGAGAGTGACACAGTGAATGTTTTATGTGTGAGGAGACCGTGTTTCTATTGGGAGAGGTGAGGAATGGCTGGGGTGCTCAGTGCCTCCTCCTGACCTTTCACGCTGCCCTGCTCTGCATACGCAGCTAACTAATAACGACCCCTTTAATTATCAGAACCAAGTGCATGCAGCAGCAGCCCAGACGATCATAAATCTCAGGCAGAGACAGCACAGGACCAAGGACAGAGCAGAGTTCTCAGCGCTTATACCCCAGCTACACTGCAAGCGAGACAAACTAGAACACTGCCATTATAATAAACAAAGCTGGCTGTTTTCTCGCTTTCAGTGTAGGCAACTTTGTTGATTGTAATGACAGCATTCTAGTACATGCGCTGTTATAATTCCCCAGATCTGCACTTTTGATCCATAGTCATGTCGACAAAACAAAATAGCATCACACATCCAGCTCTCTCTCTTTCCCTTTGTCTCTCCCTGGTTTTCTGTTATTCACATGGGGGAATCACATTGTATTCACGTGACAGCGAGGTTCATCACTACAGAGCATGACCCCGGTGTCTGGGAGAGAAGGCTCTTTGTTGGGACGACAGGCATTTCAGTGATGCTCTATTGTCAGAGAGACAGGACTTTAAGAAGAAAGGCCATTAATGTGCACGAGGGGGGGACTGCCAGGTTCAGCTCTGCTGAAGGCTTCTGATTTAAACATGCAGAGAGAGGGGTAATTACTGTTTAGGTAGTCATACAAGTAACAGTGAATATGAGACTGCGCTAAACTGTGATTTACTACTGATACATGATGATAATTTTTTTGTCTTGCACATCATAATAATAATAATAATAATAATAAATTCATAAAATATGTTTACTCATTTATTTTGCATTTAGCAGACACTTTTATTCAAAGCACAATCGTTTATAATGGTGTTTTATCCAAAGCAGCAAAAGAGGAACAGCAGCATTTTGTCAGGCAGCCAGCAATATTCCTAATTTACAATGAATTATTATTGTTATTACTGTAATACTACTGAAAACTGTTATTGTAATTTTTATTAATAAAATAATTGGTGTGGTCATTATTGGTACTGTAACACTGAGAGTGAAATTGCTCTGTAATTTAAACATTAACACCCTAATCAGTTTCATGTCGGAAATATATATATCTTCATTAAGCACTTAGGAGTGGTCTCTAGTCCATTAATCTAATTCTACTTAAGACTAATTCTGCCTCCAAGAGCTCAATGCCAAACTCGGTGCGATAGATAGATAGATAGATAGATAGATAGATAGATAGATAGACAGATAGACAGACAGACAGACAGACAGACAGATAGACAGATAGACAGATAGATAGATAGATAGATAGATAGATAGATAGATAGATAGATAGATAGATAGATAGATAGATAGATAGATAGATAGTGTTCATCTGACTTCTGCTAATGGGGCTTCTGCTTTGGCCCCCCTAGAGGGACCAGAGTGGCATTTCTCACAAGGTCATGGTCAACACCATCCCCACCCACCTGACCCTGAGAGGTCAGTCTGTTCAGCCCACCGTGACGGTCGTGACTGCGTACTTGCTCTGCATACTTGCACACAGACAAAGTAAGTCATTTACACACACACACACACACAGTCTGTTGAGGATATAAACTCAGCAAGTTTATTTTTAGAAAATATTTTGAGAGTCTAGGTTGTCCACTCATTACATACTAATGAAGCTCTTCCCAAGAGTATTTAATTTATCACTGGTCTGTGTGTCTGATTTATTTGTGGTCTAAACTTGGGGGTGTTCAGTTTAAAAAGACCTCTACTCACCATCTCCGTGTAAACAAGTGTTACAATGGGCAGAAATGGAGAACAAAGTTAGGAGAGAGAGGGGAAGGGCAGAGTGCGGGGTGTGGCCTGTCTGTAAGTGACAGGGATGAATAGCAGGACTCTGGGCTGGGACGTGCTGGCCTCCTGCTGACCTTCCACCGGCCAGTGTGGATTCAACACGACTAGGTAAACACACTGCTGGCCTTGTCAGAGAAGAGGCCCCAGCACTGGTTTATATCATATACACATCTAACCATTAACAGAAACTTACATCGCCAGAGAGAAAGAAAAACATCAGGATACTGCGTGGAGCATTATTACATTTAAACGAATTGAGGATATTTAAATTTGAATGCGTGTATTTACTAAATGGATTTGAGTGAGAGCACTGTTTTTTATTTCAGCCTAAACAGGCCTTATGTTAAGGCTGACTAACAGGTAAAAAGCAACATTTTCCATCTTAAAAGCATTGAATATGAACATTTCAGGTTATGAAGATGTTTAGTTATGACGTCAGTTTGTAGGTCAGCTTTGAGAGATAATTCAGGAGTTCCCTCTGGAATTTATAATGGAATTTTAGAAGGGCAGTTTTCAGTGTAAGGTCTGTGGTGAATATTAATGCAAGAGACTATCTTCGTTTTCTTCTTCTTTTTTTCCCGTCTCAAACATAAATATTGAAATCATTATACAAAAGTTGCTACATAAGGATAAATACAGAAAATGTATTCATTTATTTAAGATGTCTGTTTTTCTCCCAAGAGCTGCATTTATTTGGAAAAATCTTTATAAATCTTTATTAAATAACATAATAAACAATTGAAACTTAAAAACATAACACTGAAAAGTGTTATAATCTATAAACAGGTTACAAGTATTCATAAAAGTTTACAATGCATTATAAGGTGTGTTTTAATAATTAAAACTACTTTTATAATGTATTTAAATTTTTTTCTTATCAATATTGAAAACAGTTGTGCTGTTAATATTTTTTTTTTCAAGTTTCTTTAAATAAAAAGTTCTAAAGAACAGCCTTTATTTCAAATTGAAGCATAAATCTCTTTACTGACACTTTCAATTTAATGTGTCCTTATTAAATAAAAGTAATAATGTATTTTTCTTTTTTTAAATGTTGACCCCAAACTTTACTCCTGATTCCCTTTTATCGGCAGGCCTGTTCACATTTGATGAAAAGCTATTTGTAATTTATTAACCACAGACATTGCTTTACTCGTAAATTGAGAAGCACAATTCTAAACAATCGTTAGAACTCATAGCTCAAAAAATTCTTATCCAAATTTTGGGTTATAAACTGAACAGCTGTCTTTAGACCTCAATAACAAGGTCAATAAATCAATCAGGAGGCTGTCAACAACCTATCATTTTAAAGTAGGAGGAGCTTAATTGCAGCAAGCCTGTCCCTTTATTCTTTCCTTGAAATAATACCACCACCCTATGAGGGGCTCATTATGTTTTCGGCAAGTAAAGTCTAAAGTCCATCCATCTCTATTCTTGCATTTCACCTTGTCTCTTTTTTTATATTCTTTCTGTCTAGACATCTCCAAGCAGAGGTAAAGGAGGGAGGCCAATTACAGAGGTTACAAGCTGCGCTGCAATTAAGGAAATGTACAGTTCAGCAGAGTTCAGGGATTAAAAAGGCCGTCAAAACTGGAGAGCCCTGTAAAAGTATGACTCATAATTTTTGCACAGTAAAGCCGCCGCAAATGGCCATGTCGGTGATAAGGTGGCTTTTATATGTTGAGTGGGCCAGAGCTTGTGTGAAATAATTTACTCATGCGACAGAGCAGTAAACAAGATTACATTAAGGTGATTGTTTAACCCTTTCGCTCATCAAATCTCCACAAATTACTGACAGCAGCAGGTTTGAAAGAGCCAGATACAATGCATTTGAAAGCATAAACCGCTTTGAATCCTCACGTAATGGCGCACATATTCCAATCCAGAACTGGGGAGTGTGGATGAACTCCTTGGCAGGGGAGGTGGACCTGGGGTCTGGCGTTAACCGCCCCTTAAAACCTTCAGACAAGCGAGGGAGGATGCAGGTTGTGATCTTAATTTCATCCGCCGCTCTAAACTGTTTCGCAGCCTGTCGAAAGGTTGACTCAGCATTCTGCGCGGGTATCCCATGACAGTGGCGAGATGGAGAGCTGCAGTGGAAGGCTTACAGAAAGGAGCTCTGTTAGATCCATTGACCTCTGCTGGACAAGGACTCTCTGTCTACACATCTGGCCCCCCTCTTTCCCGCCCTCGCGCTAGGAGAAAGAGAGCGAGGCGAGCGGGAGGGGGGACAGTAGGGTGTCCTGGGAGAAGCTGGTGGACAGGATGATGTATTTGGGAGAGTAAAGCAGCTGTCCTGTTGGGCCGGAGTGCAGAAGGGCTGTAAAAGCGTGGCCTCATAAAGAGAGGAGACTGGCCCTTGACATCCCAGCCTCTCTCGGATATAGAACAGAGACACACTGCCAAAAAAAGATACACATACTGTCTGCAGCTTGATTAAGTTACAGTAGAGGAGATGAGGGATTTGGGAGAGTGTTTATTTTGCTTCGGTTTGCTCCTGCTCTTGCCAGAGCCCTGTCTTCTGCCTTACCACAGGCTGATCTCTGCTGTATCTATCAGCCCTCTGCAATGCCAAGGTCAAAGGTCAGACAGCTTTGTGGGTGGCAGGCTGTCTGAGGAGTGACAGTAAACCTCAAGACTATGATTATGTTATGTATCAAGATAAGATAATGTGGTCTGGTATAAACCCAGTTAAAAAAAAAGTATTTATTTTTTCACTGGTGAAGATAAAAAAAAAACAAAAAAAACATCTGCCTTAAAAATTTCCGAAAGTCTAGCTTCCAAATGTATGGCTGTCAAATTACAAATCCAATAAAAATTAATTAATTGAATACTATGCTCATTTATTACTCAAATTAATTACAATTATTCACACATTGCTTTATATGTATGCTTATTTATGGAAATAATATTATTAAAATATTACATTACATGACAAAAAAACAACATAATAAAACATTTGATATGATATCGTACTATGTAATTTTGTCATTAATTTAATTTACACACAACCAAAAAATGAAAGATTTCTAAAGATTTTAATCTGAAGTGTTTGTGTTTGTGTCCAGAGCAAAACGGCCAGCTCTCTCTCCACTGTTTGTGAACACGCTCTGTGTGCCAAGTAGCAGCACTGTGACATGCTCCCACAAGGCCTCTCATTAGAAACAGCTGTCTGGCAAGTTGGACCATAAACTTTAGAGAGGTCACCCCCCATCCTGTTCTTCTGCACTGTAAACAAGCAGAAAGGTTAGTACTGTATCCGTCTGACACTGTCTTATCTCATTAGAAACAAAGGACACGGCGCTAAGTGCTCTGACAACAGCAGTCATAAAGCAGAGCTCTCTTGAAAACTCCCCCCTAGATAGTCTTTCCGTGTGACTTTGGGATGGGGGTGTTTACCGCATAAGTTGGTTGTTTGTATGTGTGCAGGCTCGGGTCTGTGTATTTTTTGGGCACTGGTTTGGTCACAGTTTGTTTAACTAACTACCTGTTGCAATATAGTTCCCAAAATAGTCATTTTACTAGCATCACACTGTACCTGTTTAAAAATGCAATTAATGCAAAATCAACTTTTTAGCCATTGTTATTAGGCATTTGCTACGTTATGGAAGTACGGTCACTTGCATTGACTCACACTGACTAGTGAAGTGTGATGATCCCTCTTTCTGTAATCACAAAAAGCATTCACAAAACTGATATGATGTGTTCAGTATGCTGTTTGGCCCTATTTGACTAAATGCAATGGATTCCAAATTTCCCATGTATAAAAATGTCTTACAGTCAGATTTTTATGCAAATGTTCCACCATCTCTAATACAGTCACTGGTGTAGTTAACCCCTTTTTATAGACTTTTTTTTTTTTTTCCCAGGACTGGCTTGTACTGATTCACTTAGCGCACAGAGACATGCGCACACACACCATTGTACAAGTCACTTCTTTTGTAAGGACTGCTCCTTTAAAGAATGTGTCTGTGCTAAGTTTCTCTCAGGTATAGATTCATTAGTTTTTGGCCTCCTGCTGCCTGTCTTCTGGTTTGCTGACTGCTAGTGGAAAAAGCCATTTAGCCCACTGAATGTCAAGGTTAGTGCGCGTTGTCCTTGTCATCAGTCTCGGCGGCAGAAGGTCAGGGATAAGCTTTCCTCAAATGGGCAGCGTCAAACAAAAGGGAGGCTGACTTAACTGGCCCAGAGAAAGAAGACCTTCTCTTTCAGTCGATAAACAATCCACTGGGCAAAAGCTCGCAGCAGCGTTAACCCCTGCACCGCTGGCCTTATAGTGACAGTCCGTGTGTGTACTGTATGTGTGTGAAGGCCACGGTAGTTGAAAAGCTTGCCAAGAACAGTAATGTTTTTCCACAGTGCTCTGCACTGAAGTGCAGACTTGATCAATGCACGCTTAATATATTCATCAGCCAAATGATCAAATAATCATCCTTAGAGGGGGGCTTTAATATAAATATGTAATCTTCGCTTAATTGGGGGGCTGTGAAAATCAGATTTCGTTACAGAAAACAGCAGGATGGAGACCCGTGAATATATTTCCCTCTATCAGTTCGATCAGGTAGAGAGACATGTGTCCGCCACACCTCTATCTAAACAGACATGGAAATGTCATCTCCCGTGTGGTCCCAGCTAGCTCAGATCTCACTCAGCTCCACGGGGAGACATAACATATCATCTTAACTGTCTCACAACAGCCAGAATGGCCAAAACCCATAAAAGGAGCTTTGGGCTGTCAAACAGGGTACATCACATGCTCTACTGGACCCTCAAACATCCAGTCGGAGCTTTCATTCCTGTTAGCAGAACACAACATATGTTATGTGCTGCTACAGCGTAGTCAAACAGCACTAGCAACGCAAAGGTCATGGTTTTGATTCGCGGGAAAGATGTGAATGTTAAAACGTATAACTTAAATGCACTACAAGGTTTTTGTTTTAACTGGAGGTTGACACAACCCGTTCTCCAGACCCCATTTTCAGGTGGACTTTGATGCAATTTGCTGTTAAAATCATGAATTAAGCTGTATTCTAGTGTCAAACAGATCAGGGTCCCCACCAAGTTGCTTTGAATAAAATCAATATGTATGAAAATGTAAAAGATTTACATAAACATACAGTGTCTAGTGGCTGTTGACCTTTCTGACACTTACATTGAGCAATGCCTTTTGGAAAAAAAGAAAAAAGAAGAAAAATATTTCCTGGCACACATCAAATACTGAAAAGACTCCTGGTGCTTCTTTTAATGTTCTGACTAATTAAGGTCTGAACCAGCCCACAAATAAACACATAAACTGTCGTTTCCCTACATACAGTAAAAAACAAGTTGCTATGGTTTATTTATTTAATAATTTATGCATTTATTTATTTTACCTTAAGACGTAGGGAGCAGATGGTAATACAGCATAAATTTCACTTTTAGTGGACCAGAGACCAAATGGACAGGTACCATGTAAAAACAAACAAATAAATACAACGATAATTATTTTGATCTTATTAAAATTTCAATATTATTTCAGAAGGAGTTTTGGGGATTTTAAATGATTAAAATTGATTTAATGGACTTTAAAAGAAGAACAGAAAAAGAACAAGATTAAGAACGTTTTTGCAATCTTTTCAAATTATATTATTATTTCAACATTTCCACACATTCTCTCTTATGCCTAATATTTAGCACATTTTTTTTGCCAAATTGTCCTGTCACGTTTTACTTATGAATTACATTAATCACATAAAATTAAATTTAATCAATTTTATGTAACAAATCACAAAACAGTTAACAGATAATAAATATTTGACGCCTTATATATTACCTCACGCTCTTTTATTATTAAAACCTATAGCATCGTACTGGACTTTTGACCTTCATTTCTAAGGGGGCCCTGCAACCATCCTCGTTCTCCCTGGCAAAAAGCACGCTTTGCTAACATGAGAGTGAGTAAATGATAAAAGGATTTTCGTACTTGTTGTAACTGCTCCTTTAAATGGAGCACAATTTAGAAACAGCAGTAACGTAACAATGAGCAGTTTAATAATACATCATCAGATTTCTTCCTGTTGTAGTCTCAGCGGTGTGGCTTGTCATTGTGCCCTTGGGAGGTCTTTGAACACACAGGCCGTGATAATCTCTGCTATCTCCGTGGCTTATTCTCCAGATCTCTCTAATGGCGCGACAGTGTCCACAGTGGCTGCAGTCATCTTAAACGGATGAAGGCAATTCCAGCGGCGGTCACGTAGTAGTGTATTCCCAGTGTCACCTTGTCATTTAGAGCCTGTTTGTGCAGTACTTGGAGTAAAACCGAGGGACGTGTGTGCGGTTCTCTGTGAAAGATCTCCTTTGCCCCCCTCCTCCGTCTTTGTCGCGAAGGTCTAAGCAAACACAACTTCGCCCTTCTTCATTAACCTTCCCCTGATCTCTCTCCATCCATAGGATCCTCTTTTTCTCTGTCACATGCATGCACATTTTCTTTTGCTCTTCCCTCTCTTTAGCCTCTCGCAAGGTTAATGTTTGCACAGATGAACTTAATTAAGGACTTTTCAAAGGCAGTTTGCGTGTTTTAGATTTTTAAGAGCAAGAAAGGATTATTGTGCTTGAGGAGCAGGCCTAATGTAAAGCAGCGGAGCTGAACTTCTTGTCCAAAGCAAAGCGATGACATTTGTAAGAGCGTTCCCTGTCCTCTCAGTAGAATAGTCATTATCAAAGAAAACAGTTTGCTATACCGTAGTAAATTACATGTATCTTGTATGATTAGTGACATTTGTTTTCATAATAACGTCTGTAACCATTTGTTTCATCAGTAAAATGGCAATATCAAGAAATATCATCACTATTTAAAATAACTGCTTCATATTATAAAATGTCATTTATTCCTGTAATGGCAAAGCTTAAGTTGTCCTGTCTTTGGTGTCACATGTCGATTTGGTGCACTAGAAGCATTTCTTATTACTGTTGTTGATGAAACAGTTGTGCTGCTTATAGTTTGTATGGAAAATGTTTCTTTGATTCTAAGATGACTAAAACGTTCATAAGAACAGCATTTATATGAAATACAAATCTTTTTGTAACCACCCGCTTCGGATGTTATCACTCGATTGAATGGGCCGTTATCAGTCGTTATCAGCCCATTCATATGGGTCAGTA
>JAUMHR010000016.1:1557950-1581872 GCA_032361145.1 Enteromius fasciolatus | reverse complement strand
TAAATAACATAAATTTAAATCTACAGTAAGTTACTGGCGAACAGCTGCGTAACTACAGCAAATTTTTTACAGTGTAGCAACATATGTGGGACATTGAAACTGTAATGTAAATAATTTCTTTTTGTAATATATGATGATGACGTTCTAGATCAGGTTTTCCAAAGTTGGGGTTCAACTGTAGGCATGTTATGAGTTGATAAAAGGCTGATATATATATATATATAATATGGGGGATTCTATAATTGGGGGAAGATTTGGTGTCCCTGCAAAAAATAAAGTTTTTTTATTTTATTTTTTTTCTGCTTTTTTTCTCTCCAGATGGTTATATTTTTATTATTTTAATTAATTTATTATTATCCTTTACTAATTGTTATGAATTACATGATGTTACACTCCATAACAATATAATTATTTATTTTAAATAGCTGAAAATCATAATTTCTTCTCCAAATTTGTGTATTTTTTTCTATCATTTATCAATGTGCTTTATTTTATAGTACTTTTGTATTAATTTGTTTTATTTTAAACAGCCCTTAATAGTTAGTTACTTAATTAACTACAACATTAAATTATTTTAATCAACTCTGTTACCATACCATATTTGCCTTGGTGGCATTATCTCTCACAATTGTGTAAGTTACAGGAAAGTATGTCACTTTCACTCACTCATAAGATCTGAAGCACTGAAAACTTCCAAGAGTTATTTTTAGAATGCCAACTCTATTACAGCAATATCATAAGGAAAACAGAATTTATTACTGAACTCACATTTAAAGGTCTTTTAATCATGTTGTCATTAGTGTCATGTTTTCTAAGCATGTATGGGAGTAAGTGGAGTTTTAAGGGAAATAAATAAATAAATGTGTTCTGTTACACTATTGTCTGCATTCTTAGTCTACCTAGGTAACAGGTTAAGAGTTGAAGGTGACAGACAGGAACACCAAAGGTACCCGCAATTATAGAATGAGTCACACACACACACACATATATATATATATATATTTTTTTTTTAAAAATTATTATTATTATTATTATAATTTTTATATATATATATATATAATGAATTAATAAAATCTTAAAATTGAAGTGAATACAAAAATGAAAAAAATAAATAAAAAAAATAAATAAAAAATAAAAATAAAGCACTTAACATCTAACTTCATGCGATTTGCGTTTGATTCTCTAAAAGTTTCGAACAGCTGGAGGAAACGCAATAGGCTTAAACCAATACTACGATATCAGTCTGATTTGTGCCAAATAATTTTCAACAAGACTCCCACAAAAAAAGACTTAACAGAAAAAGACAGTGAAAGGGATGACTACACCAGAGCTACTCTTTCCAAGAGCTTAAGGCAGACACAGTGAGCTTTTTTATGTATTTTCCCCTTCCTTTCTCTATTTTACCCTCTCTCTTTCTCTCCACAAGACATCTGTAGGGTCCGCTGACAAGCTCTTGAACTGTTGACAATAAGTTGATGGGCTAAAGCCCCCCAATAAACATCTCTGGTGCCACCTCAGCCCAGCTGCTAGTGTTTAGTGCTGAGTTGAAAGTGGCCGAGTAGCGAGGCCTGAGTGTCATTATGCACTCTGTTTATGTCTGCATGCATGTGGCCTGGCCAGAGATTTGACACTTTTCATCACATTCTTGGGTTGCCTGTGTAGGAATCCAGTTGCAAAACACATAAAAGTAAAGGAGAGAGAATGAGCCCTGGAGTGGGCCTCAGAGTGAATCAAGAGGCTATTCAAAGCTGCAACAGTGGTTAATGTCCTTTGTATCTTGCTACATGTCTGTTGGTGTTTAAGATGTGTGCACAAGATACAATGATCACTCCATGCCTGTTGCCAAATTGTTTGGTGTAGATCTTAGATAGACAGGTAAAGAGAAAGGTTATCGGTTTATAATTAGAACTAGGTATCCTCTACTACTACTGTGTCACTTAGAAGCACTTCTGACCACACTGACCTTCCTGCTTAAGTAAACTGGAGGAAGTTATATGAATTAAATAAAATTGATTAATGTATTCACTATCATTGTTATTGTTATTCTAAAAATACTAGTGCTGTCTGACGATATACTGAACAAGCATAACATGTTTTTATTAATTATATAAATGCATGTGTTTGTATATTTAAATATACATAATAAATATACACATTATGCATACATATGCATTATGTAAACAAAAATATTTATTTTGGACGCAATTAATCAAGATTAATCATTTGAGAGCACTAAAAAAACACATTTAAAAATACTTCAAATTTAATTTATGAATAAAAAATATACTTTGTTTACTTTGTGAAAATCGAACTAGCCACCTTGTAAAATATACATATTTTGTACGATTTGTTTAAAAAGCCCACTAATGGGTAGGTTTAGAGACGGTGTTAGGTCATTCGTTCAAAGTAATATGAATTGGCAACTCGTAAAATATGTACAATTTAACAAATGTCGTATGAATTTGGATGAAATGGATTCACAGCATGATAAAGAGTATTGTATCAATTTTCTTCCTTTCTCAATCTCTCTCTTTCACAAGCTTACTAATTCCTGTGATCCACCTGCTCTGAAGGCCAGTTGTTGGGGCCGAGTGTTCTGTGCTACAGATGGTGCTGGATGAGGGAAGCTGGGTCATGCTGAAGGACTGACCACAGTGCTTCATCATACCGAGAGAAAGTGACCCCAAAGGTCACAGCACACACACAGGCTTAATTTTAGAGCAATTAATCTCCTCTCAAGAGAGTTTTATGTGTGAGCATGTGTGTGGGTGTGTCCTCCCAGGTCCTGTGCCGTAGTTAGAGCCGGCCGTCAGCTGTCCGGCCAAGGTGGAGGCCCAGCCATCTTATCGTCCAGGAGAAGCTTAATATGAGGAGATTAGATGGCACGGAGGAGATTACAGCTTGGCCTTTAATGCATCGTCTCTTACCTAACAGGAACCTGATCTAAATCCACCATGGGGCAACAAGGCCATCACTCCGTCCAACATACACAAGAGGACATGTAACATATACACACATAGATACACACCAGATGATGAGTGGGAGGCAAAAAAAATGAAACAGCAATGGAAATGAAAGAGGCGGAGCTTTCGGTGAGAGAGAGAGTAAAAGAGTGAGGTGGGATGGAAGAGGTGTTCCCCATATGAAAGCCTCTTCACTGGTTTGGAAAATTAGCCGGGCCCTGTGGTCTACTGGAGCCTTTTATTTATTGATGTAAAGAAAGATAACCACGCCACCTTCCGTATTCGCTCCATTTGCATGAGCGAGAGAAGATTAGGAGTGAAAATCAAACCAAATAAATAAATCCCTCTTTTTCCCTCTCTTCACCTCCCCTTCCCTTCCCAGACACACACCAATCCCTCTGCCATAATAAACACTTTGCAAAAAGTCGCAACAAAGTTTATTTTTCAGACAATCACTGCCAGGTTATCCAGTGGATGTATACTATAGTAATCTCAAAGCTCAAAGAACTTTGTTTATTGGCTGCAAAGGTTGGAAAGTAAAAGCTGCCCAACTTCACCATCAAATTAAACTGGTATAAACAACCATGCAGTAAATGCACGCTTGTATATGTGAGCGGTGTACAGTATTTGAGAATAGCAGTGTTTTAGCACTGAAGAATAGCAGTTAAACATCTTCTACAGAAGAGAAAGTCTTGTATCTATTCATGAGTCTCACAGTGACGTCTGGTTTCAGAGAAGTTTAAAAAGGAAAGGAATCAAATTAGTTTTGCTTGCTTTGAATGCCAGTTTGAATGTGATTGAATAACAGTGCTAAAATATAATGTCTCTTCATGACACGTTTCACTTTTAGTACTACCTTAAAGTCCTTTAAATTCCAATTCAATTTTGAATTTTAATTGAGGTAGCAAACAGGATGCAGAATTGCAATTTTAATTTTGTTTTTAATAGAAGGAAATAGAATTAAACTAAAGTTGCCAGATTTATTTATTTATTGCCCAAATTATTGTTGCCAGAGTTAACATTATTTATATACTCTTATATACTCAATATATTTTGAAGGGTTTAATTGAATATTTTAATATTTTAATTTATTTTAATAGTATTCTATTTTATTTCAGTGTAATGTTTTAATATATAATGCATTAAATAATAATAATAGTATTTTTAGTAATTTTGTTATTTGAATGTGTCATTTTTATAATTTTTTTACTTATTTATTTAAAAAATTATTTATTGTTTAATTTATTTCAGCTGTAGTTTTAGTAATTTAAGTACTTCAATGTAGTACTTTTATTTGTACTTTAGTACTTATTTATTTAATTTGCCAGGTCAGTTTTCTTTATATTATATTTAAATTTTATTGCATTCTAACTAAATTCCAAATTCTAACTTTAAACATTGTTGACAAAGCTGTTGTAAAGTTTCAATTATTACAAAATTTAAAGGCATTGGAATTTGAAGGTTAGAAAATAGTACAGATGGAAGGACAAACAGCATTTTCAATATTTATCTATTTATTTATTTACCTTTAATCATTACCTTTATTTATAATTGCAATTTGTTCAATTCATGTCATGGGGGGGGGGGGCTGGGCTTTAAAAAACCATACATGTTCAACAATAAACACACTCATCACACACTTGATCTGCAGGCTAGGGACAGAATTATATTGCCTGGAGGGCAGAGATGTTCGAAGCAGCCATCGTGGTGACAGGAGAAGCTGTGTATGTGTGTGCCAGGAAGCAAGAGTGCACTGCTCCTCCTCCAGGAGTTCTCAACGGGGCAGAAAATGGGCATGTGCTTGTGGTCCAGTGAAGCCCAGCCTGAGCTCAGCTCTTGCACCGCTGCCCCGCTCTGCCTCCAGATGTGGCCTCAACGGCTTTTTCTCGTGTGGATTGAAATCAGTGTTATGTCTTTGCACAGTGTCCTCTTCTCTTTTCTCCTCTCCTTTCTCCTTTGCTGTCCTCTCCTCATTGTTCATGCAGCTCATCCGGTTAATGAACCAGTACAAGCACAAAGTGCATTTTATGAGAGAGATAGCCAAATATTCACAGGGGACATAAAACCCCACATAACAACAGCACAGATGGAGCAGAAGCACATGACAGACAGGCCCCGTTAGGAAAAAAAAAAAAAGTATGAGGGCTGTCTATATCAAACAGCCTCTTTTTCTGCTCACTATTACTGTCTCTTTTTGTCTTCTCTTGTCCACCTGTGTCCCAGCAGCAATTAAGGATCCTGGTGGATCCAATCAAGGAATCATACGAATGGCTAAATGTGAGTTTATGTTCAAAACTCTGAATATCCTCTTACGCATGTATGTTTGTGTGTGTCAGTAAGAGAAATTAGCAGAATATGTTGAGAATGTATGAGAATATGTTTTAAATTTGAAATCCTGAATATGAATTGCGGTAGCAAACAGGATTCAGAATTTGAATCTAAATGTAGAATTAAAGCAGTAATTTCAAGGAACTCTAATGTTTAACTAGAAAAGAAAAGTTTGAATTTTTGAATGTTTGTGTAAAATAAAAAAAGTTTTTTTATGCCTGGAAGTTTTAGTTTTACATGCATTAATGCTTGAAATGCTATAGACTTTTTGTTTGTTTAGATATTTCATCATAATTCATTAATGTTTGTGTACAGAATGCTTAAAAATACATTAAATGTAGATATAGATGTAGGTCAGCTTAGTATAGTGAGGACAGCTCACACCCTATAAGATAGAAAGGGAGTGATAAAAAAGGAAAGGCGAAAAAAAGAGAACACTCATGTATAAGTAACTCACTTCTCTCTCCAATTTCAGTGTGCGTTATAAGCATCTCTCAGTTCAGTTCAATTCAGTTCAATTCAGTTGTATGTTCTGATTGTTATGATTTTGTACTTAACATCACTACTGCTTGTTTTTTCCATCACATTTTATCTTCTCAAGTGGGTTTATTTCCTGCAGAGGAGACCTTTGTGCTGCACTGTACACTCACAAAAAAACAAAGAGCTATATCTCATAAAACGTAACAGAATTACAGCCTGAATGAACACACACACATACATAAATATGAGCCACACACACATTCTTCTCCCTGGGTTTTGCACTCACGCAGGGCCTTTATGGAGAGACATGAGTAAAACCGAATCAATACAGGAGGCTGTACTGATGAAGAATGAATCTGAAAGTGATTATATCTGTAAACAGTGATCAATATGGAAGCCGTTGCGCAGAGTGCGGGATAAAACCAGCCTCGATAAATTCTCCATCCCTTCACTGGAGCTCAATAGCATCAGCATTTTCGACAATATGTTTTATCATCATTGTAACTGATTGGAAGCAGTTCTCTCCTTTTAGGTTTGAGAAATGCGTAGTTGCTAAAAGCAGACCGTTGTTTATATGCTTTGCATGATCTGTTGTTCTCTGGTAAATGGTCAACGTCTGACTGCTCGTCTCTATCTCTCCTCCGTTTCTCTCTCGAACTGTCTGCGGTGCTGTGATTCGGGTGAAGATGGTGGACTTGTGACAGATCAGGGCATTCAGGCTGGTGACATTCCTCCTGGCGAGCAGATCCATCCTGGGCTGGGGGTGAAAAATGCAGCCCCGCGCTGCTGCTCAGCTGCAGATGAATGGAGCTATCTGTCTTGTCACGAGGGGTCAGAGAGAGAGGTTACAGCCCAACTGTACCTGGTCTCCGGTGCTGACGCCTGCACGCCGCTTCCCTTTACAAGGGAACAAACAGAAACAGAGAGAGAGAGCAACAAATCCTGCCCCATCAAGCACTTCTTCAGTCTCTCCAGAGCCCATCACACTTCCCATCATCCTGCGGTCCTGCTGCCCTGAGCGCAGGCTTTGACACATCTATATGTTTTTCCTTCTGACCTTTCAACGTCCTTTCTGTCAGCGCCTGTAAACCATAAGCTGATGTATGAGGGCAATTTTTAGCGGTGCCACTTGTATCTGAGTGATTGCGCACACTTTACATTTGGGGGGCCTGCCACCCTGCCACCTCCTCAACATCTCTTTATTTGCTTTGCTTGAGATTGAGGCAGAGAAACTGAGGGGAAGGAATGAAAAGAGTGGATGGGGAGGGGGCGGCGGAGCCCATTCTCAACAACCTCTGGGCAACAGGCCTGTACTTTATCAGTCCAGTACGCTGAGTCCTCGGGGCAGGCCTGACCAATCAAACCTTGGAATCACGTACTTCAGAAAACACCAACATCAGTGCGACTGACTCTTGTACAAAGGGTTTCACTGACTGGAATACTGATCTCGCATATTAATATCTAATGATTTCAAATTAATTGTGAAAATTATAATTATTATTATTAAAAAAAAACTTTAAAAATAGTATAATAATACTGTTTTATCTGAAGTTGGAAATCATGGGAAATCATATTGTAAAATGTCAATACATGTAAATGTTACTTTTTGGGTTATTACATGTAAAATTACTCTAATTTGAAAAAAAGATCTGCTGTTAACGTAAATAATTTCCAAATAATATTTTTTGTTTAGAAATAATATTTTTATAGTTGTTTAATAAATAAATAGATAAATAAATTTGAACTGATTTAAAATATAAATTAAGCTTTAAACTTATTTCTGCTGGATGCCAAGGGAACATTTCTAATTTGCATTTAATTTAACTTAAAGTGAAGTGACTTGTGTCCAGGTATGGTGACACATACTTGGAATTTGTGCTCTGCATTTAACCCATCCAAAGTGCGCACACACAGCAGCAAACACACACATACTTGGGGGATCAGTGCCTGGCTCAAGGGTCTCACCTCAGTTGTGGTATTGAAGGTGGAGAGAGCGCTGGTTATTCACTCCTCCCACCTACAATACCTGCAGGACCTGGGACTCAAATCTGCTAACTTCAGGTTCAAGTCCTGCTCCCTATCCATTAGGCCACGACTGCCCCAAAAACAGTCGATATGCAAAACAACTATGCAAGTGTTCCATTATTCATAAAATGACACTGATATATTGACAATAAAAAGTCAACTGAGAAAACAACATGACTCTGTCTTTAAAAATATCACTCTATAATAAGAGTCTTAATATTTTTCCTATACATTATAAATATAATTATGTATTTGAAAGGGAATCATCGTTATATTGGAGGGTCTTTGGTATTAAAAACTTAAAAAAACCTGCTCAAATCTGATTGAGTGAGTGTTGAAAGACTACAATATTTTATCACGCTTTGCTGCATTTCTTTAGCTTTATATGATATGTCTTGCCATGTCTCTCAGATGTTCTAATTCTTATGTGAACAAATGGTGCTGTTCATGTCCTGTGGTAGATGCTGCAGAAAACTTGTGTGCACAAGCATCACAGCGTCCCATTATCCTGAGCGTTTGCCACTGTGAACACTTTCTGGTGACATATGTTTACTGTCACATCCTGAACACTTGGGTCAGCTGCCTCTCTACTCTTCTCATCACAAACTCTGACAGCCTAACAAAGCAGTCATTAGACAGCCTCTCAGACGCGACTAGCACACCCCCTTTGCTTTAGGGAAAACTAGCATATTAAAATAAGAAGCAGAGAGGACTTAGCATCCTCACAAAACAAAACCTCCCTCATCTCTTTCAGATTGTCTTTCCTTCTTTCTCTCCCTCCCTTGGTTCTTGGTCTGCGTATTTATAATTTAGCATTATGACATTTTCATTTGTGCAGCTTGAAAATAGCTCTGTCAGTGGTATAAATATGGAGTACCACTCCTGTGAGAAAAGCCTTTATACTTTAGTAGGTTACAACTAATACAAACAAAACTGGAATTATTAATTATGGAAAAAAAGGGAGAGAGAGAGAAAGGCGAAATCCCCACATTTCAATATCATTTGCATTTCGATTTCAAGTCGGATTTTCAGCAACTTGACTGTTTTCCCTCCTCTTGCGTTCTCTCTAATATCTTGCAGGATCAAAGGCTTTCATTAGGTTTAACTCCTCCAAGCATTGTTTGCCTCCCAGGACTACAACAAAGTTCCCTCAGTGTGCCAGATTCAGAAGAATAAAGAATTAGTTATTCCTGGGCTAATTTGACATCAAACAGTGGAGAGGAAGATAAAAGTGACAATGGTGACCAGGGAAGACTGGCCATATGTTTCTACAGGCCCCCAGGGCAGTCAATCTCACACTCTCACACCTAGAAAACACTTTGTAGATGAAGATGATAGCAAATAATAGTAATAAAAAACAATAACAATAATAGTAATAATGATTGTCTGCTCGTGTGAGGAGTTAGTGTAAAGCACGGATGAATTTGTGTGGCATTTTGTTTGTTGTGTTTGAAAAAAGGAAATCTAAAGACTTCCTGTTAGATTTTTGAGTGTTACTTTGAGATTTGTGTGCTGTGTTTTGCAAAAAGTGTTTTAATAAATCAAACAAATCTGCAAAACCATACACTATTTCTCAACCTCAAGTCAAAGGTTGAGAAATAGTGTATGGTTTTGCAGATTTGTTGTCTGGTCTGATATTTGAGTGCTAGGTTTTAGAGAGTGTTTGACAAATAAAGATTTTGTAAGTAAGCAGTTAAACTGTAATTTATTAATCTTCATATATATATATAATTGTTGTAGTAGTATTATAGTAGTAGTAGTAATCATCATCATCTTGGTATTTAACAATATCTCACATTTACAGTTTATTTCTATCCTTTTTAATATTAAATTCCCGCCAACTCCCAGAGAGTAATGAATTAAGATATCTTATATGTCCAGGATATACTGTGGATATCTCTGTGGAATCGCACCTTTATTACAGCTGGCTGGATGAAATCTTCATTCAGCTCCCTTCATTCACTTAGCTGCCATTCTTACAGTCCTATAAAATAATTATATCCTAGAATTACAGGTTTTTAATCTAAGGCATATGCAATTACTCGTTGAGATAAGTTGTCTTAATATGATCTGCCTGCTTTGAATAACTTGGTTTATGCGTTTTTTCCAGCTGATGTGTAAGTGTGTGTGTGTGGTAAGGCCACAGCTGAAGGAAATAGAGCACACGTTCACAGAGGTGTGTGTCCTGAGGATAGTTTTTAGGACTCAGGTCTCCTTCAGACTCACCTCAGCCTTTACCTTCCATTCCAAAAAACTCCTTCCATTAAGTGTATACACACGTACAAAGGCTTGTGCATGATCATAGGTCAAAGCTTGCCTCAACTATATAGTCAATTTATAACATTTCTCCTGAAAAAAAAAAACAGCATTTCATCTCAATCATTCGGAAGTGAAGTGTGCACATTATTATTTTTGATACCTTGTAAGATGACTGATCATGGAGAAAAAGCTGAATGAGTTCAAATGAGCAGTCAGAGAAATAATTACCTGAATTCTCATAGTGTAATTTTCTGTAATCGTCAATAATACAAGATCTCAAGAGCCCTATTGCTAGGCTAGACTAAATAATTGTGATTTGACTCAGTGTCACTTCCTGTAGATATAGATCTTTCTCTTTAAGAGCCGAGTACCTGACAAAAAGCTTAAAGATTAATTTGCATAATGAAGTTTGACAGGAAAACGATTTAATTACAGAATTTTTGAACTGCTTCCCTCAATCTCCCTCGCTCTCATTCATAATCAGATTTATACACACACATACACAAACAATTAACAGATGGTATCACAGACAAAATTGTAAACCTACTCCTGTTAACCTCTACCAACCTTTTTGCTGTTCTAAAGCTGCCACTGTATATTTATATTTTCCCCATGTCATTTTTTTTTTTTTATGCTGGATTTCAGTGTATGCAAGATCCAAAATTAACTGTCGCTAGCTCCAAATGCAAGAAAATTGACTTGGGTGAGTAAATAAACATAGGAGCTGAAAAATGACATGGTTTAAACTCAACTGTGACAACAATAGTGTGAATGTTGTTCATGGAAGTTATCCAAGTTCCAAATCAAAAGACGTTTGCATTTCCCAGCCATTTTAGAAGACAAATTACCATAAGATTTTTATAGTTATATGTGAAGTAAAAATATTTATGGCTTAAAAGTTATTTTTATGTCATTTGCAGGTGTGGCCAAAAGTGAATTTTGAACCCTGTGTGTATATTGTGAGCATAGACTGATAGGAAAGCTCTAAGATGGAGATCAGAAAAGAAACAGTGCTGGGAGCAAACGGGGTGAGTGGAGGTGTGGAGGGGTGTAGAGGGGAGGGCACGGGGGCAGAGCAGTCATCAGATGAGGAAGATGACGGGCCGCATCCCCACGAGCTGCCAGATGGCACAGGATCAAAACCTCCAGAGGGGAGTAACAAACACAAATATTTGTTCGCATGCTGCTCTGAAACACACGCATGCAGACGAGCGAACAAAAACACACACATGTGCGCAGGCAGAGACAAAAGCCACATTTCCCTTGTGTCTCACAACAAAGCCTTCTATCTATTTACCACAGTATCTTCAGTCCTCTGTTGTAGCCCACAACCGGGTTTTGTTTATCAATCTTATGGTCACATTTCCCTGTCTGTCTGCATATCACTTCTTTATGATGTTAAGCATAACCCCCCACCTGGAACATATAAAATGAGTTACAGTTGCCTTATTTGTTATACAGTTCACCTCTCAAGGCCGTATTAGTATTACTCTGTTTCCCTCATTTGCATATTGAAAGTTCAGCTGGCGGGATTGGTCATTCCCACAGAGACCTGGTCTGACTGATGCTCCTGCCCCTGAACTTGGCTGCGCATAACGATAACATCTATGAATATGAATCAAGTCGATTTTGTTTGTGTCTCATCAGCGCAGACGGCCCCTGGTTCAATGACCCTGCATCTTCAAGGGTGCAGATTCAATGATTTCCTCTTTCCTGCAGAAACCTGTCCTGGGCCTGTGATAAGTTGGACAGAAATTCATGGGAGATTACCAGACGGGCCTGCCAAGCGCCCCGTAATAGATACGCTTCGGCTCTAAATCCTAAAAGGCCCCGCTACATCTGTCAAGCACGCCCTGAGAAGCCTCCCCCAGTTCAGATGTTATCGCCACTACGCCTGCATCAAAAGATTTAGTGTCCACCCTGGAGGATGGTTATGTAGCACAGTTTGCAGGGCAACACAACAAGTCGGCCAGACCTGGGGGAGAGTGGGGAAGGAGGAGCAGAAAAAGAGGGTGGGTTGAAGAGGAAAGATAACCTAGAGATAGAGCACAAAAAAGGGCTGCTGGAGGAAACAGGGAGGCAGGATGAGAGGAAAAACGGTGGCGGCATACAGTACGTACTCTCCCTTTCACCCTCATCTGTCCAACTGCCTCCTTTCCTCCAGGAGAGAGAGAAGCCGGTCCACTAAACCAGCAAGAGACATAAAACAGCAGAATAGAGGTAGTGCGAGAGTGGAAGAGAGAGATAAGGAGAAGAAAAGGGGAGGAATAGAGACAGAGAGATAACAGAGTTTGCCTCTGTGTGAGTCTGTAAGTGCCAGATAGAGCGGGTGATAGTGTGTGTGCATGTGTGTGAGAGTGTGTGAGATGGCAGCTCTTTCCCCCCTTTTCTTGGACTCCAGCTCGACTTTAATCTGTAGCCTTACCAGATCATTACAGGGCTACTAGGCCTCTGGGAGCTCGGGGAAAAAACTGACACGAGCTGTCTTCTCCTCTCCCCAGCACTGCTTCATCTGGGCTCTATTAAAAAATTTAAAGAGCCTCCAGCAGGTTCTTAGCCCTGAAAATGGACAGTATCCAAGGAAGAGCGCGAGAGGGAGCTGAGCCGGGGGGGGCTCGAGAGTCAGGCTGGGGCCTGAGCGAGCATGAGCCCAGACAGCTGCACCCCGGACCGGGGGAAGGCCCGTTGCTGCTCCCGCTCGGCCCGTCTGCTTTGCGCTGCTGTAAGAAAACATGATTATATTATTATTTCAGGGCCTGCTCCTCGGCGCACGGACGGAGGCGAAGGGGAGGGGGTTGAACGGCAAGGCATTTAGGGGATTAGGATACGCACCATCCCCACGGGTCAGCTGCTAATCAGAACCCTCACGAGATTTCACCAAGATTTTCTCCTTATGAATAATTTCACCAAAGGCAGAGAAAACGGGCACATTATTTAGAGAGGGAGAGAGTCTTTTGATGTATTTTTCCCTGAATAAGCACGGGTACTCGAGGATTTCTAGCCCTTCAGAGCAACAGGGACCGGCTTATTAAATGCTCCTGCCGCAATGCCTGCGAGCTAGCCGAGATTAATATCAGCGTAACCTGTTACTTAATTCATTATGGGGATACAGGCTAATTTGATTTGATATTATTTTAATAAAGTTCTGTGATATATAAGATTGTTTCAGGCTATCAAAATAATTTTCCAGTTATTACAGTTATTCAACCAAGTCCTTTGATAGCAGCAGTTGGTCCTGGCCTGTCCTGAATACATTAAGCCTTGAATGATTCATCGCTGCTCAGAAATGTTAGGCTGGAGGAGCGATGTGTTGATGTGTCGATGTTGTCCGCTGCTCTTTACAGGGTGGGATGGGGTGGGGGGGTTGAGAAAGAAGTAGAAATAGAAATATTTCCACATGCACCAGGCTTGTAAGTGTCATCAACGTGTCTCATTTTTAAAGTCTAATCTCTCATATGCCTGAAAAAAGGGTTTTTTTTTCACTCTTTTATACATTTGGAGTGCCATCGTTCATTAAAGGTCTCTGTCGTGTATCGCTGTAGCCGTGGTGCTAAGACCGGATGAGCCGCGACCAACACGTGCTATAGAAAATGTGTCTCCTCCGTGCGGGGGGCTTGTAAATCGATGCCATATAATCGCTCAGTCTGCAACGCTGTATGTTAATTCAGCGAGTCATGCTGACTGCAGGCTTTTAAAATATGAAATGCTTGGTATGCTATTAAGATTTCCATTAAAACGTGTGTGGAGTGGCCAGCCTCACACAATACTTCTCAGTAGCAGTGTATTTTACAGTGCCTGTGTCATTTTTTTGTTGCATAATATAATTATGATGCTAATAATAAATATATTATTATTGTAATAATCATTAAAACGTAACTTTGGGATATATATGTTACCATTTCTAAGAATGGCTTGTTGCTTAAGTAGTATGAAAGTCAAATATTTGATCTTATATTTATTTTATCTTAATATGTTCATCAATTAAAAAAAAACACTCCTTTTTAACTTAATCATAAAGGCTTAGCCGTACATGAATTAGCATAATTGTAAATAGCTCAACTTTTTTTTCCCCACACACACATCTCAGATAAAATTGAGTGTTGTATGTTTGTGTTGAGTGTGTTGGGGTGCAGGGCTGAAGGATCAGAGCCACCGAGCCCTTAAAGCTCTCCGTCTGGTGAGAGAGACAGGGAGGAAATGGCTGCTATTAAAGAGTCTGCAAGGGTCTGCTCTCAGTAAAACAACACTCACATTGTCTGACCCTCTCTGTGATCTTGCAGACCTTACCGTAGTTTTTTTTTTTCTTTTTTTTGCACAGACTACCCACATAACCTGCCAGCACAGCAAAGTGCTCCCTGCAAAGAAAAAAGTGTACAAAGGAAACAGGAGAATAACAGTTTGTTTTTCATTTCAAATTCTGTAATTTTTTGTTTGTTTCTGTTACACACAAATTCACGTCTTTGAGTTTAAAGGTCAACCAGTAACAGTAGTCTGTACAGTATGCCCAGCATTCTTTGTCTCTGAGGTCAAATAAGAACAAATTTAAGGAGCAAATCTGAATACTTGCTAGCACAACTAAAGTGTGTGAAATGGGTTTGGGATATTTATAGGTAATTGTAGTTGCAGATTTTGCTGAAATATTGCATGCGGTTGTATTCAGTTGTTTACATGTGGCTTGACCACAATAAAGCAACAACAAGTAGTGCTAAACTATTAAATTGAATGAAACCGGTAATATAAAACAATAATAAACAATTAATTTTCATCATTTCTTGTGCCGTTGCAGTTGATTTAAGAGAAAAGGAAAAATTACCAAACTGACCAAATACGATTTAAGAAGAAACGCTTCCAAAGAAAAACATTCCTCTGGAAAGAACAATAAAATATATAGTTATTTTCTTAAGTCATTCTTTGAGAGAAGAATTTTCCATGGCAAGCATCATTGATATTGCGGTTGGTTTTCTCTCTCTTTATTTGGGTCAAATCCAAAGTGTTACTGACCGCAAAGCCATTCGTCAATGAGAGGCTTTGTTTGTTCACCTCCCTCATGGGTTACTCCATTGAGTAAAGTCCTCACCTGGGCCTGCTTTAATGGACAGGGAGATCACCTGAAGCTCCCGCTGAGGGGCTGTCTGTCATGGCACACGCCTGACTTCTGTAGTATTTGCAGATTTATTTCAAGAACAGTGCTTACGCTTTGTTTTTGTTCTCCTCAGTCACAGGTTTAGCAATAAGAAAGCATTTCATTACAGAAATGACAGCGTTTTAAGTGCGCTCAAGCAAACAACATATAAACGAAAGGTCAAGAACAGTGCAATAACACTTTCACGCTTTTTCTAAACGTGTTGCAAAACAAGTGAAATAGGTCAAGAAAGTTGTGCAGTCTTCAAAAAGAAAGATGCAAAGTGCCCCTAATGCAACCTGGTACGGCAATGTGTCATTCGTCTCTCCTCTGCGCATGCAGTGGCAGGTGATAAAGCACTTTTACAAGCTGCAGTAAAGCACCACTTGTATGCTACCGGATAGGGGAAGATGGTGGCGTCTTTTATGTACTATTATAATATTATTTTTGGTTTTGCATCCATATTTATTGCGTCTCAGTGTCCTTCACCCAAGGCGCTGCAGTTATTGCGTGCAGGGATTGCATTGTAAAAACCTAACGCAGGCACACCGTTGGGATGGGGGGGGGGTGTCGACTGTCACCGCATACTCTGCCACACAGGTTTGTGTGCTTACCGCATCATATAATTGGCCCCCTGTGAGAGACCCCGCTTTAATAAGAGAGGAAAGAAGGTTACAGTAGCACTGATGGGCACTGGTGCTGACCTCACTAGAACGGGGCAACCAAAACATCTGAGTAGTGCCTTTATTCTTTAATACACTTGTTCAATATTCTATGAACTGCTTATACAAAAATGTGTTTTAACTCCGAAATCATTTTGCTGGGAGTGATAGTGGAGTAATAAAGAAGTTATTGACTAAATGATATCGATTGTCTAGTCCCCGGGCAGAGAGTGCTGACCTTGGAATCACTCCATGCCTTCTTCCTCTATGCCTTTCTGCAGACTGGCCACTCAATAATATATTATTTTATACATTTAAGCAGAACAACAAATAGCTGCACAGTGCAAGGTGAGGAATTGCTGGTAAATTTTTCATGGCTATTTGCCTGTAGGAATTTGGCAGCTCTCTGTGACGGGTGATTAAAATCGGTGTTCAGTCAAGACTTGATTAGGGGTTGCCATTCAACTGCAAGAAGAAAGAAAAAATAAAGAAAGGAAACGAAAAGGAAAACAAGAGGAGGAAAGGCACAGTGTTTTTCTTCGACTAAATCAGATAATGACCTTGAAGACTGGGCGGCAGGAACGGTAGCGTTAACAACTTTCAAGCTAAAGCCTGATTTATTCGCAAGGTTACCAGCAGAAACAATGGCCATTGATTTGGCCGGGGTAATTGCTGTGCGTAGACGCAACTGGCAGGACCTCTGTCCTGGGGGTGGAGTCGGTTGTTGAGGGGGGTGCTAAAAGGCTTAATAAACCAGCTTTCACCTCTTCAAAAAGAATATATGCAAGCCTACTTTTCTCTCCATGGTATTACGGAGGAAAGGGTTCCATAAGGATATTTATGTGCACAGCACAGTAAATGGCAGCATCCAGGTCTGTTAGTCTGAATTTTCTTTTTTTAAAACGACTGATTTCACTTTTTAATATATACAGTATATATATATATATATATAAAATGGCTTTAGTCTGACTGAAACCAGACTTTAAACCAGATTTAAACACACTTTGGATATGTATTAAATGCAATATGACGCAAGAGGAACAAGAAGATTTACTGGGTAAAGAGTGTCTTCCTTTACTTCAGGTACAGGCTTGTTGTCCGCCCTCATTTGCATGTTGAGATGATGGTGCTTGAGAAAAGCTCTAGTTATGCTATGATATTCATATCTGTCCAACTTAAACACTAACATGACAGATATTTAAAAAGAAGGGATTTCATACATTTGTACAGTGGGGCAAAAAAAGGATTTAGTCAGCCACCAATTGTGCAAGTTCTCCCACTTAAAAAGATAAGAGAGAAGAATTTATTTGCAAATTAAGGTGGAAAATAAGTATTTGGTCCATAACAAAATACATCTCAATACTGTTATATACCCTTTTTGGCAATGAAAAAGGTCAAACATTTTCTGTAACTGACACACACTGTTGCTGGTATTTTGGCCCATTCCTCCATGCAGATCTCCTCTAGAGCCGTAATGTTTTTGGGCTGACGCTGGGCAACACAGACTTCCAACTCCCTCCAAAGATTTTCTATAGGGTTGAGATCTGGAGACTGGCTAGGCCACTCCAGGACCTTGAAATGCTTCTTACGAAGCCACTCCTTTGTTCCCTGGGCAGTGTGTTTGGGACCATTGTCATGCTGAAAGACCCAGCCACGTTTCATCTTCAGTGCCCTTGCAGATGGAAGGAGGTTTTCACTCAAAATCTCATGATACTTGGCCCCAGTCATTCTCTCGTTTACACAGATCAGTCATCCTGGTCCCTTTGCAGAAAAACAGCCCCAAAGCATGATGTTTTCACCCCCATGTTTCACAGTTGTTATGAGTTGCACAGTTGAATGCAACTCAGCATTCTTTCGTCTAAAAATACAAGTTGAGTTTTTACCAAAAAGTTCTCTTTTGGTTTCATCTGACCATATTACATTCTCCCAATCCTCTTCTGGATCATCAAAATGCTCTGTAGCAAACTTCAGACGGGCCTGGACATGTACTGGTTTAAGTAGGGGAACACGTCTTGCACTGCAGGATTTAAGTCCCTGGCGGCGCAGTGTGTTACTGATGGTACATAGCCTTTGTTACTTTGGTCCCAGCTCTCTGCAGGTCATTCACTAGGTCCCCCGTGTGGTTCTGGGATTTTTGCTCACAGTTCTTGTGATCATTTTGACCATTTGACCGATCACTTGGGTGAGATCCTGGATTTTCAGGATACTGTGCTCCCACAGTTGATTTCTTCACACCATGCTGCTTACCTATTGCAGATTCAGTCTTCCCAGCCTGTTGCAGGTCTACAATTTTGTTTCTTTTGTTTGACAGCTCTTTGGTCTTGGTCATAGTGGAGTATGGAGTGTGACTGTTTGAGGTTGTGGACAGGTGTCTTTTATACTGATAACGAGTTCAAACAGACGCCATTAATACAGGTAACGATCGGAGGACAGAGGAGCTTCTTAAAGAAGAAGTTACAGGTCTGTGAGAGCCAGAAATCTTGCTTGTTTGTAGGTGACCAAATACCAAGCAATCTACCAATGAATTCATTAAAAATCCTACAATGTGATTTTCTTAATTTTTTTGTTCTTGTTTTGTCTCTCATGGTTGAGGTATACCTATGATGAAAATTACAGGCCTCTCTCATCTTTTTAAGTAAGAGAACTTGCACAATTGGTGGCTGACTCAATACTTTTTTTGCTGCACTGTATAATGCATTTACATACTGTAGCTTTTGCTTTTTTGAAAATGTTGTCAACAAAGATGTTTACTCAGGGACATCTTGCACTTAGCAAAGTCAGGTTAGTGTTTATTAGCAATGTATGATGTTTACACTAAGTGAAAATACTGTAGCTATTAGTTCTATTTACACTATGTTAATGTAGTAGCATTTTCATAGTGACATTTTAATTCTGGATGAACTATCCCTTTAATATATAACACAAGTCTGAATTCAAACCTTTTTACACGTCTTTGGTTGTCTTTTGTTTATTTAAAGAGAGGATTATGTGATTTTCTTGCATCATCTGCTGCACAGCATTTGAATCAACTCTTACTAACGTCATAGAAGTCATGGCCTGGGGCTTGATGTGGTACGTCCTCTGTCTTTTCTTCTCTCCCACCGGGTCAGGCTGTGTCCGGTGCACCTTTCTTCTTCCTCTGGCCTACATTCTGTTTTCCCAGCACAGCAGCTGGCAAACCGAGTGCACGGTCCCTGGCAGGGAAGAGCTCCTCATTTGAATCAATTATACATACCCTTCTCCTGGAGTCAGCCTGCATTTTTCATGCGCACAGAGGATATTTTATGAGTTAATGTGTCCAGTTGACATGTTGCTGAAAGCTGTGGCCTGTCCCCTTTACTGCCTCCTGATTTGGCTCTGAAGTCAACACGCAAACACTCTTGTGCCCTGGGCGGCACAGTGCACGTACGAGAAAACACACATACAGACTTGAGATTATCTTTTGCCTTAAAGCCAGGGTATGTCTGTGAAAAGCATCACATGAAACACAGCTAAAAGCAGGTACCCTCTATGTGTATCATACATCCAGTGGATCAAATCTGCTGTTTGTTATGTCAACGCCCTGTTTTAACTGAAAGAGAATAACTTACTCAGCTTTTGCAGCATTAAAGTGTTTCTCTTTTCTCTTGTTCTCTTTCCTTTGACTGTGTTTGGGTCTGTTGCCGCTAGCTGCTGTTCCACCGTTTTTCTCATACTTATTGTATCACTCTCTCTCTCTCTCTCTCTCTCTCTCTCTCTTTCACACACACATACACACACATAGACTCCCTCTCTGCAGTAATATAGTAGATTTTCTCAAAGGTGAGGTTTGAATCTTGTTTCGGAGCTACGTATTTACTATAACTATTTACTATTATTGCAGTTTTCATTACTCACTAATAATCTTAATTTTAATGTAATGTTCTATTGTTTTAAAATTTATATTAAATAAACAGTCATAGCAGGTGAGGTCTACACTGGAGAAATAAAAAAAAATAGTTGTTCAGTCCTATTCACCCTTTACCCAGCATGCACTGGGGCATGAATAATTAATATGGTTGCATTGTTTGCCCTTTGGCTGCTTTATTTACACTGATGTTGCTGATTTGATTGTCATACTCAGTAACTTGTTGTCATGTGCAGTCAGGATGAGTTTTTTATTATTATTATTATTATTATTATATTTTTATAATGTGCTAAACATTATAAGCTCATTTTACAAACATTAAAGTTATTTCCTAATTAATTGTTATATTTAAATGACAGATTTTAAGTCGTGGCAGCTTGCCATTTTAACTTACTTAAAATAAAACTGTTATTATTAAAACTGTTAAAATAACTGTTGCCTTCATGTTCTCAACTTTTTCAAATGTCTCTTTTTCAATTTGAGAACTATGTTAACGAGCATTATTATTTCAGAGATTTTGTTGGTTAGATCTACTTCTCTGGGTGTTTCATAAATAAACAAATAAAGTAAATGAATGCATTAAACGCCTCTCCGTATTCATCCGTCTTTCTCACCCTTGCACCAGCTTGTTCAGGAGGTGTTGCCAGCATCTGCCATTTTTGCATAATGCGCAAGGTGTTTGGAAAGGGGTCTGTTCTTGGATGGTACAAATTGCTTTTTTGACCTAGTAATTAACTTGGGAAGACGCAAGGAGGAGCTCAGTGATGAAGCTTTGTGGCCAGATTTTAACATGGCTGCATAAATTATCATTTATGAAACCATAATGCCCTGTTGCAGTGTCCTGAACCCATCAGAAGACATAGCCATATAATGGATGGGGTGTGTGCAGTGTTGCTGCACATCTGTAGATTAAGCAGGCAGCGTCCTGCATGCATTCCTTCTTTTCATGAAACAGGTTAATCTTGATGCATCACCAGAGACATTCTTACACATGACCTCACAGCAAACATTCACAGAGAAAGAAAGAAAGAACACAGAGTATGCACACGTCAAGAGGTAAAACATGGTCTGGATATGGCTGATTTGACACTGGAAACATTCCAGATTGTCTTTGGAGCAGCTGTCATTAGAGAAATGTAATAACAGGAATGCAGTTATAAGTGTCTATGATTCATCCCTGTCCATTACCGTGTTCCTCAGTGCACGGAGACATGGCTACATGCTCATGCTCGACCCACTACACTGGAACACACCTGACGCCCACAAAAATAGTTCACCCAAAGCTAGCTTTTTTGAATTAAGAAAAATTGCTCCAAAATGTCATATCTAAAACAAATTTGAGTGAGCTTCAGAAATAGCAAACGTGTAATGCTTATTTTGAAATCCTAAGATTATTTAAAACAACAACAACAAAGGTCAGTCAAGATCTTATGAATTTTGATGGCAGCATAAGTTCCACCATAGAATTACTAACTAATAGCCTGGGCCCGCCCATACTTCCTGTGACGCTACATTCAATTTCGCGAGCAAAGTCAGTCTGGCAAAGTTGCCGTTTTAGAGCATTTCCGATTCCCAAAAGAGTGGGAACCAATGAGAAACGAGCTCCCCCCCCCGGCACGACTGAGGCGGGTGTAACGCGATGACGCAGCAGTTCTGCATCTGAGAACCATTTCAAACATGGCGTGTCTCCAAGTTCTGTCGCTACGCATACTGTACGTTTATCGGAATGAGTGGTCTGATTGGTTGTAGATTCGTCCAGTAGTATACAGAGGCATCTGATGGACGCAGGTTAAGCTCGCCTCCCAGAAGGCGGGTAGTAAGGTAGCTTGGCCAGACTAAAGCTCTTATGAGCTTAATAGTCACGGAAGCCAGCCTAACTAACTCATTGATTTCAAAGCAATTTCTTCTGAAAGAACTAGTAACTAATTAAAAACATTTTGACACAAGTTTGCAATCGTGACCTTTGACAGTGAAAAATTCAGTATTGGTAACAATACTGACTTGAATAGTGCTGGCCTGCCAGCCTTCTTTCATTTTGTTGCTTGTTTTGTTGCTAATAATAGTGACATCAATAAAAAATGTAAAAGTAAATTGACTTGTTGTATGATATTTTATTAGTATGATATATTAGTGTCTTAATATGTTAATTAATAACTTTAAGGCTAACTGTATGTGTAGATGATCAAATCAAACATTTTTACCTCCACCATTGTCTTTCTTAGTTCGTAGTAATAGCTAAAATTACACTACTTAATTAGCTTCTCTGCTAGCTTAGTGTTTGCTGCTTATTCTCTTTAACACGCTAAGAAAACACCAGATATTAAGAAAATAATGACTTATGTTTTATTCTGTTCCTCATACAAAGTTAGTTTATGGCTTCAGATGACTTTTAATACAGAGCATAATATAGAGATATGCATTTACGTACTTTCGAAGCTTAAAAGCAATTGCACAGGATCGAGTTTCCAGTATATTATATTTAAACTTATATTTTTTGTGTGTGTTTCAGTGAAGAAAGAATGACAACATAACGATGAATAAATTTTTTTGTAAATGATATTCAAGTGTTTACCCATTTTGTGACACACATATCAGCTTAAGCAGTTAAAATGCATTGTACAACAGCAGCTAATACTATTGAAAACAACTGCAATTGCACCGACAGGCAAAAGGCATCCCCTCACATTTTCTCTTCTCTGGCCTTCACTCCCATGTGAACGTGGTATCTTCAATCCATCCGGGGGCAGAGAGAATATGCGTACGCTAGCAGCATGTGCCAACAGTGCCGCACATCTGAGAACTTTTAATTTCGCTTTTATTGTATGGATGATCCTGCATACAAGGAGCAAACAAGGCCATAATGGAGCGGCCAGCACCTCGTTGTCTGCCTAAAACCAGAGAGAAAAAAACACTGTGAAATCTTCAAAAGAAGAAGGGGTTGATGAGCTCCCTAAAGAGGGCTAGGACTTGTGCTTTAAAAGAAAAAGATTTCGCCAGTGTGTGCAATTTTAATTGCGCTCCTATTGCTTGCCCCCAGCCCCCTTCTTTCTCCCACTCTCTCTCTTTCTCTTTCTCTCTTTCTCTCATTCCCTCGCTCTATCTGTCTGGCCTTCAAAGGGAGTCTCATTCACTCTATTTTAATTTCATAAAGTAACCCTGAGGACAAAAGCAGAGCCACTCATGTGCAAAACTTCTTTATTTCAGAATGACATTACAGTGTTATTGTGAAGTGTGACACCATGGAGAGCTACAGAGTCACTTTGGCTTCTCCCTGTGTGTGCAGTGCCCATCTACCTGCTGATAAATTCATAATGTACTCTGTAGTAAACGCTCTGATAAGGTAATGAAAATTAGTCAGACCTTATCTTTATTTTCACACCATCGCCCCTTTAGAAAGCAGCGAAGGCGGTCTTGGTGGTTCACTGAGCCCTTGACTCGTACTTCTGAATGCTTTTGAACAACATCAGGCCGTGTGCCACAGCAGTGACCACAATTTTTGAAGAAAATGTTCTTGTTTCTGCAAGAATCAACTTGCCTGTCTCTTTGTTTGGAATTCCCCATCCTGTTTCCTCTCTGAGGCTCCTGATGGGCTGGATGCCTTTTGCCAGCCTGTGTGAGAGCCGTGTAAGATGAGCGTGGCTCTTTGCTGTCCACCTTGCCCCACAGCGATGAGTTCTTTCTGACTGTAATTGTCGTGCTTTGTTCTGACTCTCCTTTTTTTTGTGCTGCTGTAAAAGGGTATAAATGTAGAACAGCTAAAGAGGTCAAACCTGCAGTGAAAAGTGCAGCAATGCATGGGAAACTTAAACCTGACCACAAAACAAAGCTCTTTCCACTCTTTAAAATGGACTCGGCAGGATTCTAAATGGTTTTGACAATAATGACATATTGAATCGAGGCTGACGACCTCAGGTTGATATGTTAATGACCAGTGAATTACATTTAGTTATTAATTAATTACATTTTGGATAAATAAACCTAATATCTGAAATTTTTTTCCATGGAAAAAAGTCATTTTAAAGCTAAAACGATAACCGCTTTAATTTGATAACCGAGTGTGTTTCAACCTGATCTCACGGCAATTCGTACATATTTTACGAGGTGGCTAATTCGAATGAATTTTTACAACCTTACTCGTACAAATTCATACGATTTATTCTAAATCGTACATATTTTACGACATGCCAATTCGTATGA
>JAUMHR010000016.1:1508003-1551148 GCA_032361145.1 Enteromius fasciolatus | reverse complement strand
ACGTTTGGGTCCCAATAGAGTGCATTATATGGGGGAAAATCCTGGAATGTTTTCGTCAAAAACATTAATTTCTTTTCAACTGAAGAAAGAAAGACATGGACATCTTGGATGACATGGGGGTGATCAGCAAAAGTTTTTTTAAAAGTGAACTTCTCCTTTAAGATATGCATGTTTGAGAGGTAACTTATCTTTTTCTTACAATTTAGCTCTCAAACGTGTAAATTCAGTCTCACATTATTATTTTTATCGTTAGAATTTATCGTTAGAATTAACTTGATTATTTCCTGGATTTTCTATAACCATAGTCCCTAAACTTAAAAAAACGAATCCCGTGTACTTGCTGGAAATGGGATTCAAATCGAAAACATTTTTGGAACTCCCTCGAGCTGCCACCATATTCTGCATAAATTTAATGTTCGGTTAACCAGCAGCAGTTGTCGGTCAGAAAATGAACTACAATGGGCATCTCCAATCTAATTAAACAAGCAACCCAACATAAAAGCAAAATAAAAAGCAGCACAAACAACTATTGAGCCTATTTTGGGTAAGTTTAAAGAGTGTAGGCTGGTGACGTCATCGCCTATAATGTAATGTCTAATATTGTAAAAACCGCAAGGAGCACAAATGAAACTTTGACTGACACAAATGAAGCAAACAAACGAGACTCTTTGGGGTGATTTCGGAGCATGTGGGGAGGCTGAGTGACCTGAAATATTTTATATCTAACAAACAAAAGCAGCACAAATTATTATTTTTTTTTACAGCACAAATGTTTGATTATTTTTGCGTTGGTTGGGGGGTCAACTTCACGTAGGTGAAAAATATTACTGTTCTTCCATGTGTGCAACTGTTTGTTCAGCTCAATATGAGCTTTGTCAGTCAACTCCATCCTCTTTGACTTTTGCTAAATGCTGCTTTTAAACCACCACTTTCGTTCCAAGTATCTGGTGTATGTTTAACTGTTCAATCAGCATTATTGTTTGCACAGCAGTCTCAAAGAGCGTGAAGAACTTGCTAATGTTTTTTGAGATGCGCATTAAGGTCCTTGTTAGACTAAGACATGAAGCTAACACACAAACAGTTTTTGCTGACCTAAGCAGCCCAGTAATACAGATTTGTACTTGCTGTTTGGGTGGTTTTCTAAAAGTCTCTACTGATAGGGCAAGATTGAGAGCTCTCTAACTCTAGAGCTCCTGGATCAATTTTTGTTGCCATTGAACCTGTTTGCGTTGTGTTAACAACTCAATCCCTAAGCACTAAACCACTGCCCCCACATATATGCATAATTAGTAAGGGTCAGACACAGCCTGAAGTGGAGATGGCTTAATTAGTGCTGGAGTAATTGTCACTTTGCTAACCTGAGTCTGAGATACCTGAGCGCGTGCCATGTTGCTGTTCCTCAGGCAGACTGACCTGAATGAAGTAATGGTAATGTAATAGCCCTGCCATCCTCGTTAAGTTCCTGGGCTTTAGAGGCCTGGATGAGCTAATAGAGCTGTTGGAAAATGTAATGGGACGAGTCACGGGTCAGCATTAGAACAGATCTGCCCTACATTCCTCTTTCACACTGAAGCATAAGACATCGTCAAGCTTAAATAAAACTGTACTTCTCTCTCTGGCTCTATTTGGTCTCAAACCACTTGAAAGATGATGCTGATGTGCATGTCTGCATCGGATCACACAAACCGAGCCAAGAGACACACAATTTATGTGTCAATTACTGTCAGTGTCTGGTTATGGGATGAGGGCAAGGCATAACCGCATTCATGCTGCCATTCAAAAGTGATATGCCTCTACTTGTGGCTATCCAAGGTGAGATCTCAGGAAGCTTATGTAGATAAGAGGTACAGCAGTCTGACCCTCACCCCTTTAATGTGGGATGAAGCCCATGTTTACTTTGCTTGTTAGTTATGTATTTGGCAGATGCTTTTTTGTGACGTTTTGAGCTACAAAAAAGCAGAGTTTATAAGTTTGCAGAGGCTGACTAATTTCCCAACAGTTAGATGATAAATTTACCAACTAGTTTAGCTTGGGTTTTGATTAATTAATCAGTTGGCATGCAGTCCTTTTAGACCAACAGGAAGCATGTTTTTCAAAACCTGTATGCATACTTAGCTTTTCTGGAGCAGTAGAGACAGTTGTGGATAGATGGAGATACTATTAACATCTACACCCGAGAGTGGTTACCTGTTCCTCTTGCAGTGTTTTTATGAAACTACTAACTAGACGTGGGTAATTGTTAATCATTTTCACTTAATCCACTATTTAATTTTATGTGTAATCTGACATTATTTGGCTATAAAACCATATATATTGATGTTTAAACGATGCACTACACTTGCAATATATTTACAACACATGTTAATGGACTCTTGGATAACGGATTTTGAAGGATTCATTGAAAATGTACATGGCAGTGGCAAGCTAATGATTTAATTTATGTATTGTCCATTGGTTTGTAAGCCAATTCATTCACGATATAGTTTGTTGGTTGTTTCATTTGCACAGAGAAATAAAGTGAAGTCAGATTAGTTAATTTGCATTTGTCCATAACACAAATCAAAGTAACTCTTTTGACACATCTAATGGAAACATCGGCGAGAATATTTCACTTCTGCTTTGTTCAAATAAAGACCCCTGTGGTCATCACAACCACGTTTTGAAGCTGGTTTTGCACTCTAGCACCTTGCTTGTTCTCAGTGGAGCCGCTGTAGTCAGGATTCACTGGCCTTTAATTCAGAGGCAAACATGGCACTGACTTCTGTCATCAGCCCGATGTGGGTGCACGCTAGCTCCACTTAGTGGACAAAGTAACTGACAATTAATTGCATGTTTGTGGTCTTGCTTTACAATGTTATCAAGTCCTTAAATAGAAGGATATTGTTAATTAATGAGCTGATTGCTTCAGGTAAAAGACTTGTGTTCCTCAGCGAAATAGACCCGTATTGGTGTAACATTGCTATAATTGCCTGTTTTAGATGGGAATGCTTTGTCATCTGGGGAATGTTCCTTTTGCAAACATTCCAGACATTTGTCACAATATTCAGCAGGGTGTAGTCACCAGCCAATGCATATTTATTTTCACTGACATAAGAATGGGTCCTAGTCAGAGCTGGGTATCGTATAAAAAAAAAATGTTGATACCGGTTCCTGAAAGATACCTTTTTTAATACCAATTTTATGAAATAAGTTGAAACAAAATTACATTATAAAATTTTTGAGATAATGTCAAAATCTCATCTCCTGAGCCACTGCACGGAAAAAAATTAAATCCAACAAAATGAATCCTTGCAAATTAGTTATAATAAAGTTCAAATAGTTTTCAGTTTACACATCTGTTATGCTACCTTTACACTAGTGCGTTATTATTTATTCTTACAATAGCCTTATAATTTTAATTTCTGTATTTTAAGTTTTTTAAGGCATAAAACATTTAGTCTTTTAATGAAGATTTCATTTTATTGTTGGAAAATAAAGGGGGTTTTATATTACAGTTTAAAACACTGAAGATTTACTGATTTAATAATTTTTGCAGTAGCCTATTATGTACATTCTACTGAACAATAGTAAAATATTTCTGCTGCCATGTCCAAACCGAACATTTATTTTGACGGCTGGCCATGAATACCTTTACTGTTCAGTGTGTACATGATGTGAGGATAGATTTACTCAAATAAAGCAGTCAAATGCTATTGAAGTGACCCCCAGTTTTGGAGATGTTATTCATGTAAACTGCTTACTAATGGCTATTAATGTTGGAACAATTCTTTCTAAAGGATGAACCGACTGTTTAATGCTTAACCTAATGATTCATAGTGTGCAATTATCATAAAGTGTTACCATTTTTATTTTATAAGTACTGATTTAGGCACCGGAACCATTTTAAAAGTATCGATTTGGCACCGGTATCGAAAACTGGTTTAGTTGCTAGGTTTGTGTGTATTCAGTCAAACATGCAACCATGACTTGGATTGGCATTGAATACTAAGACTTACTTTTTTTTTTTTTAATGCTAAATGAATTTGTAGTGCTTTTAAATACAAAAACAATTACTTGGAGGCGATATTTCATAGTACATATTTGAAACAGTGGTTTAAAAAATTGTCGTATGTCTTACAATCTCATCAATTATTAAATGATGAGCCAGGAAAGAGGTTAAAAATTGTGACTGACCTAACTACTGGTTAATCCAGCACAATGGCAGTGGAAGGTTTAGTCGAAAAAGATTTTGGGAACCAAACCACACTGGACCCAAAAAAACAACTTAAAGATATTGATGCTCTTCAGAAAAAAGTCATACAGGTTTGGAATGATGTAATGGTGAGCAAATTAGTTTTCATTTTTGGGTGAAACTGTCCCTTTAAGAAAAATTCAAGTGTCTGCAATTGAGAACCTATGGGGACCTCAATAGTACTTAATGTACAAACATTTAATAGGCCTAAATGTTTGTGGTGGATCTGTATCTCCACTAAGTTAGCAGTAAGTGCCACTCTCAGAGGTGTTAAATTTATACTGAAGGTTTGGTGTAAACTTGAGCTGTCAATTGCAGTGGGGAGAAAACATGATGGTCCTTTTAGTTCTGATGGGAGAACAGTTTGGATTCTAGCGGTATTTGCATAAATAGTGCATATAATCACCTCTATAATGAGTTTGGCAACACGTACAGAAGTTCAGATCATATATTTATATCTTGAGTGCTAAGAAATCATTTGAGAATCTGCCTACTTGTTTGTTTTTCTTTCGTTTTTCCTATATATCACGTAGCTTACGTTCAGATCATATCTAACTCAATGTCAAGCATGCCAGGCTTTCAAGTAGCTATGCTTTTTTTATCTTTGTGCTCATGAACACACTATGCGTGTGAAGTAAATGCATGTGTTTCATGTGCTGCTGAAATCCAACGAGAGGCAGTGGAATTCTGCCATTGAAATCAATTTAGCGCTAATGTTATTGAATGATGTGGTGTGTAGAGCTGCAGTAAAGGGTTTATTTGTATTTATAAGAGACGGCGGTGCCTGTGCTTTTCCCCTCCTGTGCTTGAATACAGATGTATTGTTTGGAGGCAATTGAGGTCAAGCATTATGCGCATGGTGGGATTTTTGTTGTGTATCGTGATTACGTTGCCCTCAGGGAGAGAAGTCCTTTATAAGCAATAAGCGCACATTTATTTCTGAGCGTTAACCAACTCGTCATTTGTATGAAGAGCTGTGCGTATCATTCAGGGGCCATCGATTGGAGCCTTTCAATTGGCACTTAAATGAAAACTTGAAATGTTTATGAATAACCCATCTGCAAATTGATGGTCTGCCAAAATGATTAATAGGCTAGGGATTGATTGCCTGTTGCATAAAACAATTAGTCTGGCATTACTCTCAACAGGTTTCTCACCAGAACAGACACTCAATATTTATCAACACGGCACAGCGGGAGCTCAGCCTGAGTGGCTCTCTTGAGATGGTACAGAGAACATACCCACTAGATGTAGTTTTACTCCGTCTTCTAATGCCCCATCTGCATCTAATATAAACCATCCCCCAACAGAACGCTCCGTCTCTTGCTGACAAGCCTTTTGGGAGAGAATTGAGCTGAATTGCTTGCTTGTTTACTCTCAAGTTCTACCGGTTCCTCTTCTCAAGAGACTGGTGTTTTTTGTGAGCGTCTGATGCTGTATCGGAGTACTCTGGTTTGAATGGGCTTACGCAACCCGTGCGGCGATTTAGACGCAACTGTTTGGAGACGTGAGGGTGTGGTGGTAGACTTTCCCGTCAGATTCCATGTAACCTTTTTACTGATCTCCACTACACGAGTCCTGCATGCCACAGGCTTTCGTGGGAGGAAAGATACAGTCTTATCTCCAGAGCTATTCGCTGAGCCTGTTCGGTTCCCTCTAATCTTCTTTTGGCATCAGCACCTTGCGTTGCCCTCGTTCAGAGGGCACTGGCTACACCTCTCGCAGTTGGATAACATCCCCATTGCCAATATTTACACAGGCTCAGCGTTGTGTATCACAGCGCTTGGTGATACGGCAAGGTGTGTGTGTGTGGTGACGTTCACACACATCCTGCTGGGCATCCTTTATCCTTCATCAGTAGTACCAGATATATTGCATGTATGTGTGTTTGATGTCAGTTGTTTTGGCTGCTGCCTTTAAGAAGGCATTTACACAAGAATGTAATCTTTACAGTAGTCACATACAGCCTGAAATCAAAGGAGACTTTTGGATTTAATTTCCTGTTTGTGGTATCACTTCTCATGGATTCTGCGTCTAGATTTGCATCTGATCTCCAGAGATCTTGGATACCTTGGATATCTACACTGTTTGGTGCTAGTATGCAATAACATACATCCCTATTGATTTTATTATGCTTACCCAGGCTGCATTTATTTGATCAAAAATACAGTAAAAACACTAATGCTATGAAAATATTATTGCAATTTGGAAAGTATGTGTTTATGTGGGGGGGGGTTTTCCTGTGATGGCAAAGCTGAATTTTCAGCAGTCATTGATCTGGTCTTCAGTGTCACATGATCCTTCAGAAATCATAATATACTGATTTGGTGCTCAAGAAATTTTTCTCAATGTTAAAAATAGAAATGTTTTTAACTCATTAACACACTTCTAAGTGTAGACTGATGTGAGGTTTTAAATTTTTATTTCTAGGCTAAATTTATTGATTGCTTGGTTTTAATTAGAATTTTAATATAATTATATATCGCCACTAATAGGTTGCGTTTGCATTGCAATGTCAAATTCACAGAGCTGATGATTTGGATCACCAGCTATAGCCAGGCAGACAGGACTCAATTCTGTCTGTACTATCAATACTCCAGTATTGAGTATCAATACTCTTACTAGTATCTTTATTGTCATATTGTTACTTGGTACTAAAGTATCGGTTTATCTAACATTCTTATGATGTGATTTTCGTTTAATGGAGTGATTTGAGATTGCTTTGACTCATGTTAGTACCCTTCCTCTGCCAGGAACTGCTTTATATCTGGCACCGCATATCTGTCCTCTATAATCACATGCTTAATAACTAGCCGGCTCCCTGGGTTTGTAACCACCTGTCTGGTTTGACACCCGATATTCAAACAAAGCTAATCAAAACACATGCCAAATCTTTTATCTTCCAATCTGTACTCATTGTCTATGCCACTCATGTGCCTTGTGTTTAATAATAGTTGTGCTGTGTTTCAAATTTTAGTGTGTGTACATAGTATGATTTAAGGCACTGCTCATTCAGCTGTTGGGGGTTTAGCTGGGGTACATCTTTAGTGTTTAATTTTGTAAAACACATAGACTTTTTTTTTTTTATTATTGATCTAAGAGGGAATGTTGGCACCTTGTTGCCAGTTTTATTCAAATGAAAGTTTGTCAATTAAAAGCATGCTCTCTTTCTCTCACTCTCTCTAGCCACGTGCTGATCCCATACCAATATGCAGCTTCTGTTTGGGCACAAAGGAGTCCAATCGGGACAAGAGGCCAGAGGAGCTGCTGTCCTGTGCTGACTGTGGGAGCAGCGGTAAGACCCATGTTTGACCTCTCAGCCAAAGTGGTGCCTATATATGAACAGTGCATTATCTGAACGCTTGTGTCAAGTGGCCAAAAGCGAGTTATCATATATCTAGGAATGTTTGAAGTGTAAGTCAAACATTGAAACTAGCCATTCAGCTGTAACCAAATCGGCAATTTTATTTTGTTTGGTTAACTGCTTATAATTGTCAGTGGTGTTGAAATTTTAGGAACTTTTTTTTTTTTAATACAATGATTCTGATTTCTGCAGTACAGCTACAGTATTTCAATCATTAGCAGTGTCAATTGATATAGCATGAGCATGTGATTGAGTTAAATCCAAAAATAAGTTTTTCAGAGATAGATGCACCAGAATAAAAATTTGTGTCCAAAAGAGAAGCTTTACATTCTGGACAATTAAAATGGAAACCCAAACCTTTGTAACTGGTTTGTAACAACTGTCAATTCTGGGCACTAACTGCCTTTATTTGACGTCTGCTTTCAAGTACACATTTTTTTTTATATATTTTATTTAAATGACTGTTCATAGCAGAGCTTCTAATTTTTAGACTCTTTTCTGTTTGTAAAAGGATAAATTCCCTCAAAATAACTTTTTTTCTTTTATTATTATTATTATTAGTATTATTCACTTCCATTAGTTGTTGTTTATTCTGTATGAGTGCATGGGGTAGATAAGTGAATGTGCAGTCTTTTTAAGAACAGGAAATGCTCTTTAATAATCAACCAGTATCAAGGAAAATGCATACTCAAAATAAGCATTCTGCCACACATTGTGCATGCACAAATAGGAAAACAAATCTCAACTCAATTTGCAATGGAGTTTGAATTTTGACCGCAATATGCTTTCACTTTTGTATAAGATTGATGTTCAGCAGTGTTTACTGTCCATCCACATTTCTCTGCACACCTCTCATCATCCCATTTCAGAGCGGTGATGTATGTGTGTGTCTCATCAACTATAAACACTCTTTCTGACAAGACGTCTTCTTCATTAGCCAGTGTTTGGATTACATATGATTACCTGGATCATTTTACATGCAGGTTTTTTTCCATGTCTAAATTTTTGTTGTTTAGTCTGCTTAATTTGCAGTTATTATTTCAGTGAACAACATTTTTGTACATCACAAGTCAGAGTGCAATGAGTACAAATCTTTGAAATAGCCCAGAAGATGTCCAGCCAGATGATGAGATGGATGGATTTTTTGTTTGTTTTTTTGGGGATAATTTGTGTAGGACTGTATGTTTGACAAAAAATGTGGTAAAAGATCTTAAAGGAAGATGGTTGAAGGCTGGAGAAGGCGTATGTATATATTTTTGAAGTATTAAAATTGTCTGTTCTGTAGAAGTATTGGCAGAACGGTTTTTCACAATCACAGATGGGTTCAAGCTGAAAGGTGTTTCAAGCTTGCTTGCTTGTTTCTTTTACACAAATTTATTTATTTTTTTTCCCTCCTCCAGACAGAATTGCCATGTTCCTGTTAAATTACCTGCTCTTATGTCGTAATTTGTTTTGAACAGTGATTTTGAAATGCCACAAGGAATTGTTCTCCCGGTGACATTTTTATGGCTGAGTTTGACTTAACAACACAGAGGTGGTTTTCATTAAGTGTTCGTGAAAGTATAGAAAATGTTCTCCCACTGTAAACCGCAGCTGGTTCACACCCCTCAGGGACAGGAGTGCATGCTTTTACATGACTATAACGGATCGACTGCCATTACGGTGTATGCGCGTACCATTTCTGCCTCGTTAAGATCAAATTATCCTTAATTAGCCGCTTAGAAGTGTTTGATAATACAGTGCTTTTAGACACCGATTTTGGAAAGTCTTCACGCATGGTTTTTCGCATTGTTGATGCCACGTGTAAATATTTAACTGATCCACGGTCGGGGGAATCTTTCATTTGTTTCGTTTTGATGTTCTCTCTCCGCTTGATTAAGTCTCTGTTAACATTTATCCTGTAATGTTTCAGCAAGGGCTTTTGTGTTTCCTGCCAAAGTTAAAGGATTAGGTAATGTCGCTCTTTTAATTGAGCATGTTTGGAGACTCGCTCTCTAAAGCCTGTTTGTTTTATTCCACATTTCTCCTCAAAGGCCATCCATCATGCCTGAAGTTCTCCGCTGATTTGACTGCAAATGTCAAGGCCCTGCGATGGCAATGCATCGAATGCAAAACATGCAGTTCCTGTCAGATTCAGGGGAAGAATGCTGTAAGTTTTTTTCAAATGCACTGATGGCCTTGGCCCAGTTCCTGCTGACATCTTTTATAGTGTCAGAGCTCTGCTTGTGTTCTGACACTTTTACTGCAGGATATTGTATACTTGTGTTATGTAGATTGCCTCTTATTTTTTTTTTGTGTGTGTGTGGATCCAGGACGAGATGCTCTTCTGCGACTCCTGTGACAGGGGTTTCCATATGGAGTGTTGTGACCCACCACTCTCCAGAATGCCAAAAGGTACATTAGGCTTTTGTTTGCCTCTGTGGATTTTTCCATTCTCAAGGTGAAGCTGTTAAATGTCCCATTACACAAAGGCTTCTGGTTACATAATAGTAAGATGATATGTACCTTGCGTCCTGAACTATTTAGTGGCTGTCTCTCTCTCTCTCTCCTCTCTTACCAGTCTCTTTCTCGTTGTTAATGATTTCGCCTCTGGCTTGCAAATGACTGTGCTTGTCCTTTTCAGTTAATGGCAGTTTGTCTGAAATGGGCATGTAAGTGCCAAGATAAAAAGGGAGCAGCATCATAAAGTGTTTCAATAGAGCAGAACAGGTTCATTTCACTTAATTTTACAAGAGCCTACAGTGCTGAATGTCTGAAACTGCTGGAGGGAGGTGACATTCTGCCATGAGAAATCCCATCAAATTTCATTTGGCTTTTGTTATGGGTGAAATGCAAATGCTTTAAAACTTCTATGTTAAGGATGTCAATTTATCACATGAAATTAGTGTGATTTAATTATAGCAAAAATAACGCAGATAATCATAGCGAGAGACGCTAACAGAAAAGTGAGACCAAAAACGCCTGCCTGCATTTCTGCTATAAGAGTGCTTCCTGTGTAAATGGCCCTGTGGGACTTTGTGACAGTCTACTTCAGACAAAATGACACAATTGTATTCTTGTGACTGCAAATTATGTTCATGTGGATTGTAGTTCAGCCATAGATGTTTTAATGATATGAAGGAAGCTAAACTTTATAATGAATAAGACACTTTTTCTAATATCAGGCCTCTAATAATTAGTCTACCTGTCTGAGATTACAGGATTCATTTTTCTTGTTTTCTCAGTATATGATACTAATCCTCTATACTACACATCAGTTCAAATTTAGCTTTAATTAGTTGCGTAAACTGATAAACTAAAATTTAAAAGTTTAATTTATGCTCATTTGTTATTTTCCTCTCTAAAAGAGGATGAGAAGGCTGACGCCATGTCAGGAAAAGAGCACCCCACACAACTTCAAAGCCATTTATTCAGTGCTTCCTTGTTGGTATGTTACCTGCAGAAAGCTTGTTTTTTTCTCTCTCTCTCTGCTCTTCTAAAGACAGTGGAAATGAAGGGAAAGGCACAGCGGGTCATCTCCTCTCAGCACTACAAAGACATATCTGAAAAGTGTCACAGCTGCAGACATGATGAACCATCCTTGAAATGCTTCTTTCTTTTTGTCTCTCCCACTCTTTCTCTCCCTCTCTTTTCCCTGGACCTCCCCCAGGAATGTGGATCTGCCAAGTATGCAGGCCAAAGGAGCAGGAGGGAAAACGGTTGCTACACAAGACAGCGGCCCAGATCAAAAGGCGATATGCAAAGCCAGGAAGGCCAAGAAAAAATCTAGCACATCCAACAGTGTACGATAAGTCATTTCATCTATGGTGTTTGTTATGCTTCGGGCTTAAGGTTACAGGTCTCACAAATCAGTATGTTGCCTAAACTGTAAATGCTTCTTTTTTTTTTTTTTGATGGCCTACTCTGATTTTTGTCCTTCACAACCTTGCCTTGAGAGTATATGTAGGTTTCATACCCTCTCATCCAAAAGGTTTAAAATTAGCATGGCTGCTACAATGTACTTTTAGCCTGGGGCATTCTTTGCAAGTCTATTTTTAACATATGGCTGTGTAGTAAAGCTCAGTCGGAACGCTGTCAGTCAGTCTGGGTGAGTCTGGGTCAGCAGGCTTTTAAATGCGCAAGACCTGAGGGATTACATCTTTCCTAAAGGCTTGATGAGCGCTGATAGACACGGTTGAACGTGTTGGTGAAACTGTGAAATCAGGGCTCGGGCTTAGTCACAGTCGAGATGTGCACACTGATTTCGCTTTATTTGTGGCTTGTGTTCTAAATGCAACCATCATCTGCTTTTACAGGTCTGACAGTGGTGGCCCGGGATCCGTTGAGCTGTCTGAAAAAGCACGGCATGGTAGGGGTTCCATAAGCACTTTCTGTACCCCACCCTCATCAAGCACCTTTATACCCACCACAGACGGCAGGAGTATCACTGACCCCCTCACATCCACACCCACCTTCACTACGTTGCCCCCAATCAACAAGAAAACCAAAGGTCTCATTGATGGGCTTTCCAAATTTTTCACGCCATCGCCCCTGGGTCGCCGGTTACGCAGTGAGGCATTGGGCTCCTCGAAACAGCACAGGCAGAGGAAGCGGGGCTATTGGAAATGCCATGGCAGCTTGACGACACCAGGTGTGAGGTTAAACGCCCCATCTAGCGTACTCCTTACCCCATCCCCTTCGCAAGGACACAGCCCCATCTCGCTGAACCCCACCCAGTCATCCTCACCCTCCTCCGCCCACTCCCCCCACAGCTCCTCCTCTCAGTCTAGCGACCCATCCCTCAGTAGCCTGCCAGGCAACAACCAACTGAAGGGACTCTTTGATGGACTGTCTCACATCTTTACCACTCAGGGACAGTCCCGGCAAAAGGGACTCCCCAGCTACGCACCGCCCAAGCGAGCGCGCCGCAGCCAGGACGTTTCCACCTCACCCAAAACATCCCTGCAGCTTCAAGGAAAGAAGTCTGTCAAGGGTTTCGGTAGTAAATTAGCATCCCTGTCTGGTTCAGCCTCAGGATGGGCGCCCAAGCGCGGCCGGCCGTTTAAGTCGGCGCTCCATTTCAAACGAACACCCTTCTTGAGAAAGCACAAGCTGCTAGGCAGGTTTAGGTTTAAGGCCTCCCCGCAGAGGGAGAACACCACACCAGGGAAGGGCAGATTGGCAGACGGAAGAGTAAAACCAGACCCAAACCATGGTAAGCACAGGGGCCTGAACCTCCAAACGGCCGACTGGCTTTTTCATCTTCAACCGTTTTACTCATCTTCCTCATTTTTTTAGAATCAAAATAACATTTTGAGATTTTTGTTTTTCAACTAATACTGCATCTCTGCATTTTGGTTTTTAACCTTTTTCTTCAGTCTTTTTTTATTCTATTAATTCTGAAGCCACTAAAGCCTTAGATTTCTGCTCTCTGCTCACGTCCTCATGCTGCTCACACCTGCCTCTCAAACCCAAGTTATTAATGCTTTTTCCCTTTAGTAACAAGCACTTTAATGTAAAGTGTTTGCATTTCAAATGCCCTTGCTCCTGGTTTGGTTCCCTCTCAACCTCTGCACAAATGGAGTATTTGTTTAGAGGTCACTGTTGCCTAGAAACAAACTGATGTGTGGTTAAAGGTTTGAGGTTAGTGTGTTGGCCAGCAATGTTGATATGAGCCTTTCCTATCAACCTTCCTTTCCATGACAGTAGTGATTTGCATGCTAGCAGTTGTGATTTTGAATGAGGTGTTATCGAGTCCAAGTTAGTTACTGCTTGTTTATATTAGCTTTGGGTTTTTATGTCAGCATCTTTTTAGTTCTTTTGTGCTATATTCTGGAAACATCAACTATTAAAGGTTATTTTTTCTGACCTTTTACAGCCTTTAATGCCGAGAGATGCTCAAGAAGAGAAGCACAGGCAGGAAGGATGGCTTTACTCAATGACCACGTGGCTGAAGAAGATCTGAAGTTGTTCAGACGCATCAAGGAGATCACAGCAAAGGTATGATGATTAAACAACCCGTTGTCAACACGAGAAGTTTTAAAAGCTGAATAAAAAGCATGATAGTTGAAGCAATTAAGACCTAATTATTGCTACTGCAATCTTACAGTTGCACTGTTAAATACTAATACTAATCTTTCTTAAATTTGCTATAGTAATATTTCTCTTTTCTTTTCTTTTTTTAAATGTAAATTGTGCTTCCAGTATGGTCTTTTGACTGGTTTTGAGCATTCTTCTTACTGAGAGACGAGCATAACTCACCTTAGACCAGCAAACCAGTTTAGCCTCGGGCCAGTTGCATAAACTTAGCCTCTTAAGAGTTAGTTTAACCAACTAGCAGTCAGCCAATAGTAATCGGTTTTATTTTATGGATTCAACTTGGCCTAATCTACATTATGTAACTGAGTTAAAAAAAGCTATGATCAGTTTTAAAGAAACATTTTAGACTAGTCTTAACCTTTTATACATGTATATTAAGTGAGCTTTAATAGAGCATCTAGACAAAACTTGTAATATAAAACTTATGAATTCTAATTTGTGATTTTATTTCAAAAACAGAAAGCCGGTGGCGATCAAGGACAATCCCCTCCTTTGATTGAATTCGGGAAACATGAAATACAAACTTGGTATTCCTCACCCTACCCTCCAGAATACTCAAGGTAAGTCTGAAATGAGTTCAATACGCTACACTTTTTACAGCAGTCAAAATGTTTGCCAGATACAGCCTTAAGCAAATGTAATTTTTTTTTTTCTCCCGTTACTTATACCACATTCTTGGTTGTGATTAATTGCTGTTCACCTCCTCAGATTACCGAAGCTTTATCTCTGCGAGTTCTGCTTAAAGTACATGAAAAGCCAAGACATTCTGCAGAGGCATTCAAAGAAATGTGGGTGGTTTCACCCGCCAGCTAATGAGATCTACAGGAAGGATAACCTCTCTGTGTTTGAGGTCAGTGCTTGCTCTTAAATCTTGCACAAGGGGCACATGCACAACTTCATCCGCATCTGATTTATCATCTACATTTGCAATTAAAACAAGAGGGGGTTATGTCCAGAGATTAAAGGCTACGAAGTGCCAGGCTTGTCGAAAGACAAATGTCAGCAGCATAGATGAGAACTAGACTTGCATCAGTGAATCATGTCAGATTAAAACAATTCTTCAATGTTCTTGTTTGTCTAGTGAACAGGAAATGCATCGATTTTAGCAGGCCCCCAAAAGTGTTAAAGACCTTTCATTGAACTGTTTTTATGATTTGCGATCTTCACAGGTGCTCCACAAGCCCTTGTATGACATACCTGACTGATTGTTTCCCATTTTCTCTTCTTTGTTTAGGTGGATGGAAATATCAGTAAAATTTTCTGCCAAAACCTTTGTTTGCTCGCAAAACTTTTTCTGGATCACAAGACTTTGTATTACGATGTGGAGCCTTTTCTCTTCTACGTTCTAACACAGAATGATGAGAAAGGTTGTCATCTTGTTGGATACTTCTCAAAGGTATTACAACCCTTAAATAAATATATACAATTATATGACCCTTAAGTAAAAGTAACAGTGGGTTATCTAGTGGTTTGCATTTCTTGTACAGTACTTGCTTCTGGATCTGAACCTTTTCTGCAATTTGTTTGAAGGTTTTTGTGTGTTTGTTTGGTTCAGTTCAGGACAACAGCAGGTGCAGTGAATTGCATGCGTTGGCAGTGCGCTGAGACACTCTTATCTTTCTCTCTTTCTCTCCCACAGGAAAAGCTTTGCCAGCAGAAGTACAATGTCTCCTGCATAATGATCATGCCCCAGTACCAAAGGCAAGGATTTGGAAGGTTCCTCATTGAATTCAGTAAGTTATTCATTAACTGGTTTGGAAGTCTTATGAGATGTGAGCATAAGATTGTTTGTATCGTGAACAGATGCTTCTGTGCTCTGCATGGGAGCAAAAAGAGGATCTGTTTCAGACTAGACATTCGTGATGGAAAGACTGCCTGTTTCATTGTACTGAGTACTGGGTTTGCATGTTCTTATATACAGTTGGATGTAGTACATGGTATAATTTGTTTGCTTGTAAAAGTTTTGATTTGCTCTCTGTTTAGAATCAGAAGAGCATTTGCATACTTTGTGTTAATGCAAAAGACTAAAATACTGGAGTATAAAAGTAATCTAAATCTGACTTAGCCTAGCACAAAATCAACTACAACTTTAACCAATTAAGAAAAGAACAAATATTTTATTTTCTTGAAATCTGAAATTAATATTAATATTACATAATATAAATATATACATATATATACAATTATAATATGTGTGTGTTTGCACATGTACATCGGTCACTATGGTTATCTAGACTGGTTTGTTATTTTCTTAAAATATCGTATTAATATATATATATATAATATTGCTTTTTTCATTATATTATATTGCTTTTATCATATAGTCTTTATACATTACAATTAAAACCACATTAAACCTCATTACATATAACTGTTTGATTTTGATGCATATAGGCATTGCTCCATGTCTTCATAAATTGTGATTGAGTTGTTTAATGTTTTGTCAAAGTGATACTCAAACTCGATCTGACAACAGTACTCATACAATCTTTCCTCGTCTCCTCTCTCTCTTTCTTTCCTGTCTTTCCAGGTTACTTACTTTCCAGGCTAGAGGGCCAGGCTGGCTCCCCAGAGAAGCCTCTATCTGATCTGGGTCGTCTGTCCTACTTGGCTTATTGGAAAAGTGTCATACTGGAGTACCTGCACAACCACCCAGATAAGAGTGTCAGCATCAGGGGAATGAGCCGAGCCACGGGCATGTGTCCACATGACATCGCTACCACACTTCAGCAGCTCAACATGATTGATTTCCAGGATGGCAGGTGGGTTTGACTGTGGTGGTATCTGTCAATCTGACAATTCACTCACATGCTTTCAGTGCACTGCATCATCTCTAAAGACATTACTACATTCTTGAGAGTGGTGGGGGTGGAAACATATATTTACATGTGCCAATACCAAATGACAGTTTGTCTTTTCTAATATTTTCTAACGCATTTGTCTAGGTTTGTAATCATTCGAAGACATCAGCTGATTGAGGATCACATGGATAGACTGAGAATGAAGCCACGGCTTCATGAGGTCGATCCTGACTGCCTGAGCTGGACTCCAGTTTCAGTCTGCAGAAGCCCTCCTGGGGAGCTGAAGAGTGCTATAGCACAGGTAGGCCTAAAGGTCTGTTCATGATTTGATTAGGAACTGAACACGCATGATGTTAGTGAACAGTTTTTACGTGTTTGTCTGTCCACAGTACAGAGTGCTCTAATACTTAAAGCTAAACTATCAAGGATTTCTTGTTAAATTTTCCCATCAAAAACGAATTATCGAGCCATTGCAAATTCATAAATTAAATCTGGTTAAAAACACATTTTTGCTTTGCCCTGTAGTCACTGCAAGCTTTTAATAATGATTTATATTCAGAGCTTTCAGGTTTGGTCTGGGTATAAAATCAGGCTTCTGTCATTCTTCCCTCTGTTGACTTCCACAAACAAAGAAAAGATTTATGGCAGCTCAGACTTCTTCTTTTTACAAATGCATGTCTTTTCTACTCACTATCAGTGATTTAAGTTGTTGTGGTAATCAGACACTCACAGGTATACCTATATTGTTTCAAATGTCAGAAAAGCCATAAAGGTCTTAAAACAGGTTTACATGTATGCAAGGTCAAAAAACACTCCAAAAATAGACTTAATTTTACACCATTTCAAAATGTGAACGCCTCATATGAAGCAGTTTGAAGAATCAGTCGGTCTAAACCCCTCCTTTCCATGAGCCCTCACTGCAGTCCTTTTATGATTGGTCTGCCGCTACAGCATGTGTCAGAAAATGAAATTCATGAAATTAGATATTGTACTGTTTGTGGGTGGGCAAGATATTTGTGATGTAGAACGTGAGCGGGCATTATGCAAATGTTACTTCGGGACGTGTGGCCGTAACAGAAAAAGATTCAAATTGCTGACGACTCATTTAGGCGAATGTGAGCCGACTCACTCACTTTTTTTTTTTTTTTTTCTTTTCTTTTTGTTTTTTATTTATCGTGCACTGTCGGCGTCACAACTTTGAAGATAGTTTGTTCACATACAGCTACATGACACACTGCATGAAAGATCATATTTGAGAAGGCATAATTTTGCAAATTTCATAGACGAATGAACCTGCACAACATCCTTTATATAATTATACAAGAAACATCTAGGTGGTTTTCCTGGCATAGAGACTTGATCAGTACATTCCACAGGGTGACTTAAAATCCAGTTTTTAATTACATCTGTCTTGCATCAAATTACTATGTTCTGTATGCATTGTTAACATTTGCCACAGATATTGCAATGAAAATGACAGACTTTATGAAATACCCTGTTGTTGTTTACTTTTGGCCTCTGATACACCTTGATTCTTTTTGCATAATGTCAAATTTGTCTGTAATCCGTAAGATGATCAAAGGTTGTTCTGGTGGCTAAGTCTAAAATCAGAGCTTATGTTTTTAATTTAAGCCTATTCAGTAGGCAGATCATGGCGATCACAGTGAGCGCAGGTCACTCATTCCTTCCTTGGCTCTGCATTATTAGCTACAAGATGATGCTTGCATGAAAAGTGAGCTAAATTTATCCCATCGTTTGCCTTTCAGGAGTTCAGGGTGAGTTCACAGAGATAGCTGAAAGCACTTTCAACAGTAACCCAGCTTCCTGAGTGACCTAAATCAAAGCCCTGTATTATTAATGCCTCTGAATGTCCCATGAAATGTAATCTTCCACAGCCGCTTAAAAATAAATGTTGCTGAGATCAACGGCTAATCAAGAGACAATCTCTGCACTGCAGGGGCGCTGCAGAAGCAAAATAGATAACTGAGATGTTATTTGTCTGCTTGACTTCAGTCTGTACAGAGCAGCTCAGACGAGCTCATGTTTGTGTTTTTGTGGCACAACAGGCAGGAGACCGTCGTGCAGGCTGTAGTGCGTCAACCAGGAATTTGGTAACAGGGATGGGCTACGCTAGCTCAAGACCTCCGCTAACCAAGTGCAAGAACTTCGGCAGAAGATACTCAGACTCACTGTTTGCCAACAGTGCTAGGAAAGAGTTTGAAGTGAGCGAAGAAAGCAGCAGTGATGACGACGATGATGATGATGACGACGATGATGATGATGGTGAAGATGCAATCAAATCCCAGTCTGGGCAAGGGCTCAAGCGAAAGGTAAACATCAGAATCAATAGCAGTGTTCATTTCTTTAGGTCTCTCTGTATCATCATTGTTCGTATTATATTTCCCTCATCATTTGGGAGTTGTATTTAGTTGGATGGAAAAAGACCCAAAACTATCCATTAATAAGAAATTTCCATCAGTCCTTAAGTCCATAATTACGTAATATTGCTTTCATGATTTGTGTGGGAACGCTTGGTTCTGTATCACCAAGTAATGCTGCTGATTATTTGCATTGGGGTACTGCTATCCCAGAATGCCTGGGGGAGAGTATGTTGTGAGGAACTAGTGGTCAGCTTGATTCTGAACACTCTCATTTGGGGTTTTGGGCAGGCTAAGCTTTCCAAATGAATGGCCTGTGGTGTAGGCACTGTGGTCTAAATGATGGGCTTTTGCATTTAGATCATGAAGCAACCCATTCACAACGCAGCCACATTTCCCTATGTTTAGCATCACCCTTGACCGTATCTGTCTCCTCCAAACCTCTGCTTTTTGGATTAAAGGGCACCAGGGACAGTTCGACAAAAAAGACAAAAAAACTCTTGCTATGACAGTTGTTAAGTCTAACAGTCTTTGACATCTCCCTGTATTTATTCCATTCTCAAGCACAAGTTGTTCTCAATCATACAATATGCACATATCTGTTAAAGGAAAAGCCCCCTTAAATGTGGTGGTGTTTTTTTTTTTTTTTTCTTAGCGGACTCCATCTCTTCGACGGAAGAGAGGGCGGAGGAGAACACGAATCAACAGTAGTGTCACAACCGAGACCATCTCGGAGAGAACAGAGGTGTTAGATGAGCCATTCGAAAACTCTGATGTGGAAAGCCCTCTGCCACAGCCCAGCAGGAGGGGTGGCAGCGAGGATGAGGAAGAGGAGAAGAGCCGGAGACTAGCCATACCTCGGCCTGGAAGACCAAGGAGATATGAAGATGACAATCACTCAAATCAATCTAAAGAAGAAGCGAATGTGGAAGGTAAAGCTATACATGTTAATATTTACAACATACTGTTACATTTTTTTTTTTTTTTTAAGAAAAATTAACATGAAACATATTTGTTTTGGTGTTTCTGAAGCAGTGAAAAAGGACAATCCTCGACCTCTAAAACGGAAGAAAGGCTGGCCCAAAGGTGTAAAACGAGGTCCTCCCAAATGGAGACTAAAGGAGCGCAAAATGGGCTTTAAGCTCAACCTCTACACACCTCCTGAGACGCCAATGGTCACAATGGAGCAGGAGCAAGAAGAGGAACAGGATGTCAGCCCTGCCTCCTTCTCAGGACCATGTGAGTCTATTAGAGAGCGCAGACCAGAGGACCCAGAGCTGGACCCCTGCGATTCAGAGCCCCACAGTCCTGAGCCACCCGAGTCTCACAAAATAAAAGAGAGTGAACCAATGGACAAACCTGACACAGTGGAAAATTCCCCCTGCGTCGATGAGACCAGTGAGACAAAATCAGGTCCAACAGATGATGCTGAAGATTCAACTCAAAATACAGAGGACGTCAAAGACCTGAAGCTAGAGGGTGATCCTGAAGGCAGGGTTGGTAAGAGCTCAGGTGAACGAGATGAAGAAGAGGATGAAGAAGAAGAGCCGGAACCATCTCATGTGGACGATCATGATGCAGATGATGAAGATGACAGCCACGAGCAGAGAATAGACGACCCAGTGCCACTACCAGAAAGAGACCTTGCGGAAGACCCAGAGCCAGTTCCAACTCCTAGTAATAACAATAAAGATCCTGAAGTGCAGCCAAGCCCTGTAGACCCACCACCTCATTGTTCAGAGGAGCTTGCGTCTGAAAGCACTCTCGTGAGCTTGGGCATGCAACAGGAGGACACTGTGGACTCTGATCATCCTCCAGACTCAGAAACCGAGGAAGAGGATAACAGTCAAAGGCCTGAAGAAAAGCATATGGGCCCATTGACCCCGGCAATAAAAGAGGACCACAACATTTGCCCTGAGCTTGACATGGAGACAGCCCAAGCAGTGCAGTCTCTGACTCAAGAGTCTGAGCAGGAGAGGCACTTTCAGGATTGCGCTGAGACTCAGGAGGCCTGCCACAGCCTACAGGGGTATGTTCATGTTGAGCAGAGCCCTCAGATGACTCCCGTGGATGACTGCCAGCAGTCGGATCACAGCAGTCCTCTGTCTTCTGTCCATTCTCACCCAAGCCAATCTGTACGATCAGTCAACAGTCCAGCGGTGTCCATTCTAGAAAGTGGCTACACTCAGATCAGCCCCGATCAGGGCACCGTTTCGGTGCACTCCCTTCATAACAACATGGAGACTAGTCCAATAATGGATGTGCCCTCTGTGTCGGACCACTCTCAGCAGGTGGTGGACAGTGGCTTCAGCGACCTAGGTAGTATCGAGAGCACCACAGAGAATTACGAGAATCCCAGTAGTTATGACTCCACGCTGGGTAACAGCATTTGTGGCACGGGAGCAGGAGCGGGCACCTCCTCCCAGAGCAGCTGTTCCTATGGCAACCTCTCCTCCGGTGGCAGCCACAGTCAGAGCAGCTGTGCTGTGTCCCAGCAGATGGCCGGTCCTGTGGTGAACAATACTGGCGCTTGCAGCATGCTCCAGCAAACCAGCATGAGCTCCCCTCAGGGATGCAGTGTGAAGTCTCCGCAAGGCTGTGTGCCAGAGAGGCAGCCCAGCCATCCACACGGACATGGACATGGCCACAGCCACGGGCATAGCCATAGTCACCACCACAGCCACCACCAGCACCATCCACATCATCAACATCACCAACACCCTCAACACCAGTACCAGCAGCCTCTATCACACTGCTCCATGCCGGCCAGCTTCCCTCCACCCATGCAGCTGCCCGACATCCCAGAGTCCAACAACCCCTCAAGCAACCTGGGCCTGTATGACCGAATGAGCCAGGGGGAGTATGGAGGTGGACACTACGGTCAGCACTCAGCTACGTTCAGCCTGCATAAGCTACAGCAGCTCACCAACACCATCATGGACCACTCCTTGCCCTTCAGCCATTCTGCCTCGCACTCCATCTCATCCTATGCAAACAACAATGGCTCGTTGCCCACGCAGCTCGGCCCTCACAATCCCGCGCTGGTGTCACTGTCGCAACCTGGCGGAGGCCCCCAGTCACAGTCTACCGTCACCCCTCCACCCAACATGACTCCACCGCCCATGATGCTGCAGCGCAACATGGCTACACCCAACATGAACCTGGCCCAGTCTCAGAGACTGCAGACGCAAATGGCCCCCAAAAATCACCACCACCACCCCGTGTCGATCCGCTCCAAATCGGCCCCTCTGCCCCACCACCAGCAGCAGATGTATGGTAGGAGTCCTCAGACTGTGACCATGCAGGCTCCTGGCAGGACGCTAGCTATGCCGCCGCGGATGAACATGGGGGTAAACCTCATGCCCGCTCCGGCTTACAACGTCAACTCAATGAACGTGAACGTCAATATGGCAATGAACACTTACAGAGTGACGCAGCCTATGATGAATGGGGGCTACCATGGCAATCCTACCTATATGAATCAATCTTCACAGTACTCTATGCAGATGGGCATGATGGGTACTCAGCCTTACCCACAGCAGCCCATGCAGGCCCCTCCCCATGGCAATATGATGTACAGCCCAGCAGGTCATCATGGTTACGTGAACACTGGCATGTCCAAACAACCCTTAAATGGGCCTTACATGAGACGATAATCAACGACCTGAAAGTAAAGGGTCGTAACGTTGCAAAAGTCAGCTAGTTGACTTGAGGTATTTAGTTTGTTCTTATTTTCATGGTTAACGTTCGCTTTTATGGATCTTTCTGAAAGAACCAGCACTTGGTAAGAATGCAAAAAAAGTTTTGTTTATTGGCTAAATTTTAGCTTTTCTCCCCTGTTTAAGGGAAGCCTTACAGCATAAGATTTAAAATGTAACATTTGTGTAAGCGTAAATAAGCTCCTATGAACTGCATTGCAGTTGAATGGAGGTTACATTTTCTTTAAGTTGGAACCTGCATTATGGAACCTTTAAATGTGCCTGCATTGTATGTTTTTTGGACAAAAGAGCCTTTTCAATGTACCTTTAGCAATCGCAAGGTTATATATGTAAGTCTGTACTCATGCCTTCATATTATTTAAATTATTGTAAATCTACTTTTATATTTTTTTAAATGTAAGGTTATACTTAGCATGCTATAACGTCTTTGTTAGTGACAGTGCATCAAAGTAGTACTGTACAGTGTTGTGCTTAATAGCAAGCAATTTTATATTAAATGTATGGCCTTGGTTAGGTTTCCCTCATACGGAAGGAAAAATTAAACTCTATTTTTGTTGATTCTAATACTGTAAAGATTTGAAAACATCGTCACGTTTGGCTTGGAAGGTTCTATTGCTAATTGTGTATAATTTGTTACTTTATAACAAGTTTCTTTACCTGAGGCAGCTTTCTGTTTTTATACAATTTAAAGCAATTTCTGTCACAATAGCAAAGAACAGTCAATGTCAGTATTTGTACATGTAGAAATCTAAATCAAAGGGGAAGGGGAAACGAAACAATTTCAAATGGGGCAGAGTTGCAAAATTATTATTATGAGTGTCAATTTACTCCAAAGTTGGTCTTTTATGAAATGCCTTTAAACTTACATTTTCATTTCATCTGTAGATTTTTTTTTTTTTATCTTTATAAAACATCTGATTTATATTTTACTGAAATGTAGAGCAGTAGCCTTGTTGATAGACAAAACAGATGGCATGTAAAAAGGTAAATTGTATCTGTGTCTGTTTGTATAGCTTATTTTGTAGCCTTTGTACCTGTACAGAATGGCAGTTTGACGTAAGAGGGATATCCTGACTGTACTAATTAACAGAGCAACAGTCCTGTATTTATGAGTTACCTTTTTAGTCAGTCACTTAAATGCTGTACATTTTAGCAGAAAATAAATTATGATGAGCCACTGACAGACTTAAAAGTGTGTATGGAGTCTTTCATCTCGTGCTTTCTTTCTTGAACAGATCTATTACAGCCAACAGATTTCAAACACATTGTTACTGCAGGAAACAATTTTGTAGAGTTCAGGGACTACTACTGAATAGAAAAACTAATGCTTTTAACTGTAGAGGGTGGATACATTTAGCTGGAAAGCTAAATAACATGTATCTAATGCAACAGCACAGCTGCCTTGGCAATAAAAATGAACCATTATAGAGCTTGACTACAAATATTAAATATAGTGTGCTAGAGCCAAAGGAAGTGCCTTTATTTTTTTTTTTAGACCATGTAATCTTGCAGAACAAACATTACAAATCAGTGAATAATGTGACGGTAGCTGGCTGTGTTGAAAAGAAATTTCATATTTCCTCATGCTTTATCTGTAAACCATTAACCATTCCTTAAAATAAACTAATCGACTTTAAGCCAAATGGCGTAAACTTAATTGCAGAGATTAAGCCATTTTTAGGATAATCCAATTGAATTTCAGTTCAACTTGCACTTTTCGGGTTTACACTCATCTCAGTCACTGATATTAGTGCTGACTTTATAGGCCAATGCTAATAATCCAACAAGAGCGCAGCGTTCTCTCCTGGGAGAAGCTGCATCAGGAACGCTTGCCTCCATCAGTTTGCTTTTTGGGCCTCTCATTTGAATTCTACAGGGCTCACTTGATTGAGTCCTTGAGTGCCTGTTACTTCCCTCTTATCTAAAGAGATTTAACATGCCCTGTCTCTCTCTTTACTTACTTTCTGCTTTGCTGAGTGCATGGTCAATAAATTGAGCTCCAGGGTAGAGAAACTCCGAGAGGTTTAAAGTAGCGCTAAGTCTTTTGCCTCCACTCCATAGTAATCAATGTTCAAGCCTAGGTAGCATTAGCAACATTATTCCATTTCCCCTCTGCCACGGTGAGAACGCTTTGTTCCTTGTTTCTGAAGTTGATGGCAATCTAGAGATGTCTTCCACCAAACCATACTTTAACTTCACTTATCCATTTTACATGTTAATCTATTTGACATAGTTGTGTTGCTAGATGCTTTACACGCATACATTTATATATATATATATATATTTATATTCTCCTGGTTAAGTTCTTTGAATGCCGCCATCTTTTTAATTCCCATTGCTGGACATGTGAGTATTATTATGCCTTACAGAGGAATTAAAAAGAAACATTATGTAACATTTGCTTTGTAATTGTATGTTAGCGTATTATGGTTTAAATGCAGCTAATACCTGTAAAAGCTGTCAAAGCTGTTTTCTGATCTGCAGACTCTATTAGTTCAGCCTGAACGCAAATGCTTGACTAATTATTTTCACAAGGCTTCTGGTGTCAGTGTCTTAAAACTTTGCAAGTATGCATGATTACACTGATATGACAGTTGAAGTGCTCTGTCAAAACAAGTGTCAGTTTTCAGTAGATGGTTGCAAATTCATTTTCTAAGCTAGTGTGTTAAAACTTTGCTTACTGTAGTTAGAGCCTGTGCAGTCTGAACTATTTCTCTCTCTCCAAACACAAGAATGGCTTTCCGAAACACACCACTTAGCCTATAAATGATTGTATGTGTAAACATGAAAAAAAGATTACATTTGTCCCGCTAATGGTGCTTGTCTCCAATATTAACAGCCTCAGGTGGTCCGTTTATACCAAGTAGACACGGCATGTTTGCTTGGCCCAGAATAGCCCGCCGATTTGAAATGATATTTTTAGGCTATTGATCTAAGAGTTGTGACCTTCGCAGCACAGGAGCTGATGAGGGGAGTGGCGCGTTTGCAACCTCCAGCTGTAGACACAAATGCAGCACAATGTATTCGCTCCAGATTCATGTAACTCTAAATTGTGTGACTAAAGTGATTAAATCAATGAGTGTCTAGTCTGACTGGTATCCGAACTGTGGATCACTTTCTGCACTCAATTTACAAGAAGTTGAGTGTGTGTCGCTAACATGTGATGTCATAAGTAGCCTAAGTGTTTATCATCTGTCAGTAAACTGTTTGTGTGTACATAAATATAACTATGTTGACATTTGTAACTACTATGTAGTGCATACTAAAAATTTTGCACTAGTGTAAAGTGTAACTGAAATTACATAAATGACTCTTCACAAAGACCCGCCCCCTTTCGTTAATGTTGGTACGTCTGATGCTCTCAACAAACTGAAAGACAAGATCGTTCGTCAGCTATGAAACAGTCTTTGCTTATATATATATAAGCAATTCAAACAATACAATTTTGTGGCTCTTTAATGTGTGTCGGATCGCAGTAGTGCCTGATCATCTCTTTACAGCGTGAAATAAATATGAATGAACATCAAAAGGTATCTTGTGATGCCTTACTAGCTCATTAAAAAAGACATTTTCCCCTCTCCTACAATAGACTGCTGTCCTATCCAATAAAAATAAGTTTAAAGAAAAATGATTTAATTTTTAACACTATTGCTTTATGCTTGCTATTAAAGCAAATAGGGAAACTAAAATGATATTTGCTGTGGTCTGTCACCCGCGTCTGCAGAATTTAACCCTGCTATAAGTTATTCCAAACGTTCCAACCCCAAAAATGTGAAAATGCTCCCTCACCGTCAGTATAAACCCCATTATGATCAGAGAAGCTTGTTTGTACATCTCCGCACAGCATGTTAGCTCCTTAAAAACTGCTCAAAATCTACATGGGAAAAATTGGCCTATAAGACACCACCCTGAGGAATGGAATATCACATCATTATGTAAATTTGAAAGAAATCATGTTCTCATCACGGATCGTGCTTGTGTTGTCATGTTTGTGGTTTGTGACAGATACAAGGGAAAAAGATGGCAGCTTCAGTCAAAGGCCAGTGAATCTGACTTTTGTCCCAGAGGAGACGGTACAGCCTGGGCCCAATTCCACCAGCCAATTATTCCCTCCTTACACTGCCTGCTGCGAGCCCTCCTACAGGCAGCTGTCCTTCCTGGCGCCCAGTGACTAAATTTGACAAAAATAGGAAATCTCTGTAGAGCTGTGCTTGTAATTTAATCCAAAAGGTGTTTCTTTTTTGAACCGAGTTTAACACAGTCTCTGTAATGCGAGCTTGGCCGCTGCAAATGGAATGGTAATTGCTTTTCGCTTCCCAGATATGTGAAAAGGACACATGAATCATCTCCGGAGAGGGATGGTTTTCAAAACCATCAGCACTGGATGTTTTTTTTTCCCCCCTCCTCTCATACTCAGTCACCACCATCACTCACCTTGACAGGGAAGTCATTAAATTGGTGATGTTGAATTCCTTTTACTGTTTTGTCAGGTTCACTTATTCCTTCAACCTTGAAATCTTCTTTCTTTCCCACAAAAGCAGCTCTATTACTGCGAGACGAGGTCTTAATTTTCATGAATTTCAAATCATTCCAGCACATATGTTCCAAAAGAACTTAGTGTCTCTAGCAACATTTCCGTTGGACATTATGTTTTATATACTACTTTAAAGTATGTTAGCTTATGTGTGAAATATAGAAAATGTAAAAATATGTGACGTTCATACGTTCATACTTCCTTATAGCTTCTCTCTATTGAAACAGTATAGCTATTATGGCAGTTCATCTTATTCTTAAAGTTGATTTATAATTTAATATGAAGCTATATATTTAAAATGTTTATATATATAAAAAAATTATTCTTGAGCAGTAAATCAACAAAGAATTATTTTTGAAAGACAAAGTGATTGAAGACCAGAGGAATAACTGCTGAAAATTCAGATTTGCCTTCACCGGAATGAATTGCATGTCTTTACTGATTTTTATCAAATAAGTTTTTCCTTTGAAATCATAAGATTAAATAATTTCACTAGCCCCAAACTTTTTTAATTGTTCAGTGCTTTTGTTCATCTTAAAATGTCATTACATCATCAAAATGTCTTCATATCATTTACCCAACCTTCTATCCTTCCAGATTTGACACTCCTTTTTTCACAAAAGAAGAAATGATAAAACATATAATGTATGCTTTTCTAATATCTCGATTAAATATATTTTTCTGTATTATAAGAGGTATCCATATGACTATCTTGGGAAGCTATGGCAATCAGTCATACATGTTTGAAAATATATAATGGTGAGTAAATGACAGAGCCATCATTTTTTTTGGTGTTATCTCTTTAATTGATGATCCAGAGCTCTCAGCTGTTCTAGAAAGCCTGAGTTGGGACAGATGTCCCTGTTCAACCGGACAGCAATGATGGCGTCCGTAAGAGTGAGGTTTTCACACATCATAAGGAAAGCCAGGACCAAGGCTCCAGAGCGACTCACTCCCATTGCGCAGTGAACCAGCACTTTCCCTGCAGCACACAAAGAACCTCCTAACTTATTCTGTATCTCTGACAGTGGTTACCATTTACATATTTTACTTATTAAAACCACTGTATTGCCTGCTGATTTTGCACTGCTCCATTTATTCTTTTGCTCTGCTTCTTTTAATTTCAATACAATCACTGACAAAATTAGTCTCAAAAAGGTCAAGGAAGTCAGACTTGCCATTTTGAGTGAGTGCGGCTTTAATGAAGGATGCAGTGGAGCAGAAATACTGGCTTAAATCAAACTGTGGGTGATCTGAAGCCTCCACTCCACAGTAACTTATACTCATGTCTGAGTAGAACTGGGCACCCGTGTTGATGCGATGTGGCCCATCGGCACAGTTTACAATATGAGTGATTCCCAGATCAGCGAGCAGTCCTTTATCACGAGCCGTTGACCTGAAATGAGCGGCTTTGTGTTTGCATTATTTACATAGAATAAACTGTAAATGCAAACGCCTATATTGTGAAACTTTGGATTTTCAACCAGTATCTTGGTTAGATCTGTTTTACTCCCAAGACTGTGATGGTTCAGTACTTACTCATCTCCGATGTAGAGGTTGGGCCAGATAAGACTGACAGGTCCAAAAGCCTGTCTGTTTGTCAGCAGCAGACACCGCAAATCCGATATAGATGGCGTCTCATAAACTGCCTGCAGTTGTGAGGCCAATGGTTTGTCTTTAGGAGCTTTTCTGTCAAAAAAAAGGTTAGAAATCTCTGGAATCAATGATATAGCCTTATATAGCCTGTTTTCATTCAATGCATGTGTTCTGAGTAGAATGATCAATGCACATTTTCATGGGACAGTTTGTATTTACGCATATTACATATTTGCTTCTGTAATCATGTTTGCCTTCACAGTCCATGGTGGGAAATTAAGTAAAAAATATAATTCCTAAGGTACGGTGTCATTTATTTCACATACCAACAAGAAAATATATGTTTCAGAGGGAACAATGTGACAGTTTTGGTCTGTTTCACTGGACTGAGAAATAATTTAAATGCTTTATCATTACATTCATTTGGTCATCAATGTCCGTAAGTCACAACACCCGTGTTTTTGTCCAGAAACCATAAATATGTCGAAGCATATGATATCCATTAGAAACTCACTACGGGGGACCAACCCTTAAGTCATGTAGCCATGCATGGCTCTGCCACCTTCCCATGATAAAGAGCAAGCCACAGCCATTTCATTCGCTCCAGTAAAAAAAAAAAAAACATGCTTGCTGGCTCATTTCAAGACAAGTTCAAAGTATATCTCATCTGGAAGAAATTTAAAAAACTGCCATTTATTTGCAACCCTGTTGCCCTTTGGATGTTATTTACTATTTATGAGGAAACCCTTCAATTTTGCCTTCTGATACCCACTTTACCATTGCACTACAATGGATATTAACAAATAAGATCTGGCCCAATCGAATTGGGTCAAGGCCATGGGGAAGGAGGCCCTTAAGGGATATGCTCTTGAAATGGGATTCATCACATTGTTACCAAGTTTTCAGTTACAATTTGTAAGCTTCCAGTTTTTTCTTCCTCTCTCGGACGAGGCTCATGTCAAGGTGTCGAAGCTGGTTAAGAAAGCCAGGATTGGGACAGATGTCCCTGTGTAGCCGTACTGCTTTAATGGCCTCCATTAGAGTAAGATCCTCACAGATCATGAGGAAGGCCAACACTAGGGTGGCAGAGCGGCTCACTCCCATCAGACAATGGACAAACACTCTTCCTGAAAAGCAGAACAGAACTGATGTATGACATTTTACAGTGTAGATGGTTGTTATAGGCATTCAAACCACAGGTCACGTCAGTTTACATTTTAATAAGCAATCACATATTATGAAAAGGCAAAGTAATTGTTTTCTAAATTACCTAATTAGCCAAAGCATAAAAATAAAATGAAAAAATGGAAAATAAAAGACACTTCTTGTATAAGGGTATTACTACAATGGAGTGCTTCAATTTTGAGTGCTTCTTTCGGTGCTTCGGAAAAATTCATAATTCTTTGAAACAGTTCACTTTCTAAAAGTTTTTTTTTTCTTATTGTTTGCATAACATCCCACGTAGAAAAAGAAGGTGTAAATAGAAATAAAAATAGACGACCGTACGTAGAAACACAATGTTTAGCAGTCGTAGTGTGCGGCTTCACATGCGTCGAATACAGTGGCAGGCGGGAAAATGAAGCAGCGATATTTTTTTATATTGTAGATAGTTATAAAGACTTGCCAGTTATATCTCATAAAATATAACATAGTTTTCTCCGATTTAACTCACCCTTTTTTGACAACGCAGCTCGTATGAACCTTGACGTGGGGTAGAAAAACAAACTTACGATGAAATCTGAGGAATCATCAGCCTCCACTGCATAGTAATCAATATTCATGTCTCTGTAAAAGCGGGGTCCAGTGTTGACATGAGGGGGTCCACTAGCTGCGTTCACAATGTGTGTGATCCCCATATGATACAACATTGGCTTGTCTCGTGCCGCAACCCTGCGAAAACACAAACAAAGAGAACATCTGTAGTTCTGTACATTTTCATTTAATTTCCATTTGAATAGAAAACATAATACATACTCATTGCCAATGTACACATTAGGCCACACTTGGTTGACATGTCCAGTGGGCTGTCTGTCAGCCAACATGAAGTTCTGCATTTCAGTAACGGATGGTGTTTCGTAGGCACACAGCTCCTTGAGAGACATCCTGGACCAAAAAATATTTAAAAAGGACATTTTTTATTTGAAGGCACTGGATATTATCACGCTGCCTGACATGCAGTTTATATGCGTTCTCCGAAAGCCCATCAAACTAGTTGAGCCCACCTGAGGCCGTTGCTTGTGAAATCTTCTTGTTGCTAAGAGGCTGAGAGCACACTGACACTCCACTTCAGCTCTTAACATCATTAAAATGAATACTGAGGGCTTTTTATGGAATATCATTCCACTTAGGATTCCTTGACTGTTGTGGCAAATGTGTTTACAGCTCAGGTGTGGGAAAGAAAATGTGCGATGCCAGAGCCGAGAGCGATTCAGTGAGGTTAGCTTCCATAATAGCTCTCCAAAACACCACGATTTTACTTTCTAAAAGCCGCTAAAATCTCCCCTCCTTTTGTGAACTTACATTTTGCAGCCGGTGGCCCTTTTTGTCCCTCGTTCTCAGATTGCCTGCTCTTCTCTCCTTGGTCAGGGACGTTGTCGACAGCCAGTCCACAGATATGTCTCTAGAGGCTGTTTCTTTTTTTAAATGGTGTATAATTATAATCCTCCCTGGATACAAAGAGCTCTTCCAGGTCTTAGTGGGCAGTCAGGTTTGCTTTTAGAAGTCTTTCCCTAGACAATGATCTTTTGAGCATGTTTTGCACATATTGTGTATATCTTGGCTTGACTCCCGATATTGTAAATCACTCTTGCAGTGCAGACGAAGGTAAAGGTGGGTCATCAGTGGCTTTCATTGAACGCATACATCTTTATCACGAGTCATTGTGCAAGGAAATACACATAATCTCATGAGGTCTCGCCAGCTGCTAGGTTAAACACTCTTGAAATCCAGATGTTTCTTTCATTTGCCTTGAGGGCGAGTCTTTGATAAATGGTGAGATCTTTGCACATGCGAGTGCAGTGACATGTTGGGTAATTGGAGCGTGTCAGATACCCCTCTCAAAGATAGGCTGTCTTCTTTGCACTCCAGCTGAAAGTGTTTAGTTAGTGCTCAAATGCTTCAGTAAATTAGGCTATATGTGTAAAGCAGGAAAAGACTTAACTAAGAGTTGTTCTTTCCATGCCGGTAAAGTAAGCTTTGAGCCCCGTAGTAATTATGGTTTTATGAAGCTAATAAAAAGGAATTAATGGCCTGGGTGTGAAAGCCACATACACCTGTTCCTCCTCAAGATCTGCTTATTACTCAGTATTATCGAAACCTTATACTGTATACGAAAGAATCACAATAACACATAGTATATTTAATGGATTTTAATAGACTTTTCTCTGTCTTTTTTTAAAGTCTGAAGTGCATTACAGTGACTAAGCTTGGCTTTCTTTAATCTTTATTTGGAAAAGCAGTCTATGTAATTTGTATTAAGTGGTCGAAATTTGCCAGTTTCAAATTGCAGTGGTAGATCCAATCCATGAAACACTCAGGCTGCTTTTCTTTTGTGGTTTTTTAAAAGTCATGGAGACTTCCTGAATTCAAAGTAAACAGTCATACGATAACATATCCTCTACTGTTTAAAATATACTGTTTGAGGAATGCATTAACTTGATCAAAAGTGACAGTAAAATGTTAGACAGCACAACTGTTTTCAACATCGATAATAATAATAAAAAAATAATTCTTGAGCACCAAATCGGCATATTAGATTGATTTCTAAATGACCATATGACACTGAAGACTGGAGTAATGGTTGTTGAAAATTCAGCTTTGCCATCACAGGAATAAATTACAGTGTAAAATATATTTTAAATATTTATATAACTAATTAAACTGTTTTACTGTATTTGTAGTCAAATAAATACGCTTTTGTCGAGCATAACAGATTTTTTTCCAAAAGCATGTAAAAAGGTAAAACAATGCATGCATTTTATTTCTCATTTACTATTGCTATTTTTTTCCAAAATGGTTTGTTTTAGCCAAAATATATGTTGGCGCTTGGCTGATTTGTTCGTTTGTTCTTCTTATCCATGATTTCTTGGCTTGACAGTCTTCCCTGAGAAAACACTGACACAATGTAATCATGTACAGATGCATCTGCTTTCCAGAGCACTTGTGTGACACTAATGTGGTCATCAACGTCACCCCCTCTGTGCCTCTGGTTCTTCACAGTCAAATCAGGAGATGACTTAGCTTAGCTGAGAATATATACACACACTTGGCTCAGCTGCTTGCGTCTGTTCTCTTCTCGACTCTTTCCATGATTTATCATCATACACCGTTCGCCAAGCAGCTAATCAGGAAGCAAAGTAGTGTCTTAATTAAATGTTCTCTGAAAGCGATGTGTGTCCGGGGACTGTGTTGGTCCTGCTTCCTCTGGCTGCACAGCTGCAGGTCACGCTGTCAGGGCGACGACAGGAAGAGCAAGTCCAGGGGAATTAGGTTCTCTCCAGGTTTTTGGGGGTTCTGTTCTGTTATGGTTTTGGTAGGTTGGGTAATGAGGTCCTTCAAGTACATCTGCATTATGAAATGTCATTAACAAGTGATAAAGAACAGGTTTGGATCTGTAACCTATTTATCTAGATTTCTTTAAATGTGTTTAACAAAAGATGACCGTGTTAATGTAGCATATGAGGGGCAGCACGTGAAAAGGAAAATGTCATGGAAGGACACTCAGCATAAAAACCAGCAAGATTTTAATTAATCTGGTTATACTGTTGGAAAAAAACCCTGTTTCATGGCACAGCACTGCACCCTGCTGGAAGATGTCAGAAGCATAATGGAAAGTAAAGCAAAACCACATGAATAATGTTGTACTCTAGACAGGGTCATTTACAGTTTATAACTGACACGTGCATTTAGCTCTGTTATTTGCAGTTGGAGGAATATGTGTCTTTTTATAGAGCGTCTGTCTCAGCATTACAGAAATCAATGGACATACCATTAACTTTTTTTCATTAGATTTTGTATTATGAATATAAGTTTAAAAAAAAAGCAAAACCCAAAGAGCTTCCATTTATTTTATTTGAACAAATACATATATTACATTTACTTGGCACCTTGTTTGTATTAAACATCTGAACATGAATCTACTAGTGCAGTGGTTACACTTTCAAAAATACACAAAGGCAGATATATCTAACAAATTCAATATTCGCCCTGCTCATGATCAATAGAGTCTAATGTGCAATTAAATGTAAGTATACAGTGCATTGACAAAACTCCATTTCTACACTAAATATTCTCCAAGATAACAAAGGAACTTCTGTGAATCAATGAGCTGAATTAAAGACATTATTCTGCTATTAAAACAAAATTGTGCACTAAAATCACATCAGCGAGTGCTGCTCAATCATTTAAACAAGGCTTTTAGGATTGAGTCAACAGAAGAGTGTTGTGCTTGGCCCGTGTATTTCTCAAATGTGGCTGCCAAAAGCAATGTAAAAGCTAATACTGCTCACAGTGAGGGTTTTCTCGGCAGCTGAATAATAAAGCACAATTCAATCATTTAATACTGCTTCATTTGGTATTCTATGCTATATACTGACTCCACAAGTGTTATTCGCAGTGTGAGGAGCATGTGGCACTTGTGTGCTGTGGTTCACAAAGCTGCAACTTGAATATATAATACAGACTTTTTTAAAAAACACCATTTTCATTTCCTTCATGTACACTACATTAATACCTGTTAATGTAACTATGCAAACATGTCAAATGTAAAATAAGTTAAAACAATTTCTCAAGTCAGTATGAAAAACTTCATTCAGTATTAAAGTGTTTTATTGCTAAATACTAAATTCAAACTTTATTTAAGAACCTTGTAAATGTATGGAAAAGTACAAAGATGGTCTATACATACGCAAAACCTGCCAGGCACAAGTTTTACTATATAAACAGAATATATATACATATCATAAATAATGTAAACATACCGATGGTGGTTACCTCCTTACCTCTTATATTATATAAAATGAACGAACGTGGATTTTATGTTCTTGACATTTGTGTTTTTCTGTCAGAGAATAGGACACAGCATTCGCTTTCTCTGTAGATGAATGTCTAAATCCAGGAGAAGGCTCAAAAAGTTCCTGTTAGGATAGATAGCTCTTCGCAGTACAACTGTTTGGATGGCTGTGCGGAGAGTAAGGCGCTGACGCAGCATAAGGTACACTAGAACCAGAGTGGCAGACCGACTCATTCCCATGATGCAATGAACAAGCACCTTTCCTACAGATAAAAGACACCGTAACTGTCAGGAGCAGACGACTATTGGAAACAAACCACAACAGTTCCTTAAACATAGACATTATAATGATTTTCATAATAAAGTTCAGAGGAAAATGAGGTAAAGAGGTTTTTTTCTTTTCGCCTATATGTGCAGTAAAACAGACCTCATTGTTATTTTAGCACAAAACTTAAACTTAAGTTCAAAACAGTAGAAGGAATTGAATTATATGTCAAATTAGTATTGATGTCATATTATTTAGAATTTTTAAAAGTTGTATAAATACTATTTATATAAATCAGTGTTTCTATACTTTAAGATTGCCATGTTTTATTTTTGCATTACATTATTATCATTGACTGTGGTCACTTACCATTCTTCTTCCTCAAGGCTTTGTGGATGAAATCAGAAGCTGGTTTAAAGTATGCACTGAGATCAAATGATGAAGAGTCTTCTGCTGGGATGCCATAATACACAATTGTATTGCCGTAATAACTCTGGTCCCCAATGCTGCCTTGCTTGGAATGAGCAGCATTTAAGACATGAGTGATGCCCATTTTCTTCAAAGCATTTCTATTTTGAGCAATGGCCCTAAAGAACAAGTGAAAGATGTGTCATGTAATGAAACCACTCTGGCAGTCATTAAAAGTGATTTAGAATTGAGTTCACTATAGTCTCTATAGAGGGACGCACAGTATATGTATGTTTTAATCGCAAACAAATAAGTTACTTTCGTAGAACAGCTTAAAATATTATTTTAAGATAACAATGATATAAATATAAACCACAGACAATGCTCCTAAATCTTTAAATAAACATGTTGCATATAATAAGCGACACCACCACATGATCAGTTATATAGTATGCTAGTACTTACACATTTCCGATGTACAAGTTCGGCCAGACCTCGTCGATTGGATTTAGATCAAGTTTACATGTATCCAGAACATTCTCTAACTCCTTAATAGCCAGGAGACCGTGTTTATTTTTCTGAGCTGCCATTCTTCTGAATTGACCCAGATTAGACTATTATGCCCGTGAATATACGTTTCTGTTGTTTCCCCGAGGCTTCAGTATACATAACGGGTTTGGCACGCCGTGATACACACAAACAGGTGCTCTTTATGACGCTGTTCGGTCACCAGACACCACTGAGCATCTCAGACCTCCGCCGATGATAGACGTCTACGTGCAACACATCATGTGTCTGTGCCGTGCACTGTTTATCTCCTGCAGGGGGCGCCTGGTGGCTCAAAGTCAAAAACATCAGTCGAATCGCATTCAAATCTTCGGATGTTTTTATCGTACTGGAAATAATTTCACGCTGATAAAATAGCCTGTAATATGTTAAATATACAAATCCCAAGACATGGTATCAAACAGCATATTACCACATTAGCCTACTTTAAAAAAAAAAAAAATGTCTGGAGCAGTAATCACAAATGACTCTGATTGGTCCATTATGACTAGCGCGGGAAAAAATAACACGCACCACATACGTGTTTGTGCTATATCATCGGTTTAAACATACATAGATAATAACATTGAAAACTTTAATTGACAATATACTGTAAAGCATTCGCTTTTGTTATTATTTACACACTTTTTTACCCTAGCTATTTTTATATATGTAAATTCCGTGTATATTTCTATTCTGGATTATTCCATTTCTATAATACATTGCGGTCTGTTCCACAAGTTAAGTTTAGAGATGATTCATCCGATGACGAGAGAATAGGACAATAAGCGACAATTGTGTTGAGTGAACATTTGGAGTATTGTACTGCATGTAAAACAAAGAGTAACAGTGTTTGCTGATCAGCTTGGTTTGAATACATTTGCATAGGCTTACTAGTTCAGTTAAAGATATAAATCTACTTCAGTTTTGATTAATTGTATATAATTTAATAATAAAATAAACCAAAATAAATCATTCATTAGTTAAACGAAAAATGACCCTTTATTGATCACGTATAGGACAAGTATTGCTTTGGAATTCTTACATATTAAAATGTTAAATTACAGATTTCTAAGTTGCATACTCTTTCAAAAAAACATTCACTTTGACTGCGCCTTGTAATTTAATTCATTGTTGAGAGTAATCAACTGCTTCAGAAATCCTCGGTTCGGAAAAATCCATCTTCTTTCTTTCACCTTCAAGATGGCATCCACCAGAGAGTAATTGCAATATATCATTAGGTAAGCTAAGACCAGAGCAGCAGAACGGCTCACTCCAACAGCACAATGCACAAACACTTTAGCTGTTGAAAAAATATGCTTCAGTACTTTATCTGTTCTCTCTTAATGATACATTTTTTAAAAATATCAAATAAAATACATTGTTCATGTCTAAAAATGTCATACTGTTTTTAAAATAGATATTGTGTGTTATACATACCACCTGTTGTGCTGAGAGCATCATGAATGTAGTGTGCTGAAGGGTTGAAAAATGGTGAAATATCAAATGTAGGCAGGTCATTTGCTGGTACACCATAGTACTTTACGGTTGTCCCATAAAAATCATCACTTCCTTTACAACACATTTTTCCATGTGCTGCATTCAAAACATGAGTTATACCCAGTCTCCACAGGCCATATCTGTCGTGAGACATGTACCTGGGAAGGAATAGCATAATAAAGGCTGATTGTTATCTTTTAAAAGAAGACCCACATAAATGCACTTACATGTCCCCCAGAAACAAACTAGGCCACACTTCATCGACATGGTTACAGGATAGCTGACCCCCATGTAAAATATCCTCCAGCTCTTCAACAGAGGGACTTTCAGACAAAATTCGATCCACATGCTCCATTTTCAGGAATAACAGAAGAGCAGTGGCTTTATGTGTAGGCTACATGAGTGACATTTCCAGGTGTGACACGTCTGTATTTGACTTGCTACCCCAGTAGATGTCAGTGTATGGCCATTCATTCATTCATTCATTCATTCAACAAGTATGTCCTTTTCTAATTATTCTCTAAGTGTGCCTTTGTGCAGTAAATTGACAATAAACCAAAAGTCTGACTGCTTTTTTGCTTTCAAATACTGATTATTGAACAAGTTTATGAGTGTGGGCTGTGAAGGAACATTATCAATGGTCAGTGTTGGGAAGGTTACTTGGGAAATTTACAAGTTACCCTATTTGTACTGTAGTACTGTAACTATTTCAATTACTTTATTGAACCAGTATGACCGAACATTTGATCACTTTTTATATACTTTTCTAAATATGTAATGTTTTCAACTGTTAATCTTTTTTAAAACATGTAAACCAGGCAAGATTACAGCAGGACTCAACACTGATTACTGTCAAACTTTTAAAATCCTTCATCACTTAAATTAGGATTATAATAATTTAAATTATTATTAAATTATTATCAAAATCAGACTTACTTTGAGATTGTTTTGAGATTAAACACAGATTTAAAACCATAACAAGATAAAAATATTCTGATGTAACACTTATTTGTAAATGGTAACATTTTCATAAGTAGTTGGCTGTAATTTAGTCACAAGCATAGTTAGTCCCCACTGCCAGCGGTTGGACTAATGATGCTAAAGACATACGCCCCTTCATTGAACGAGTCTCTTCTGTGTTGAGTCTGAACGAGACTCGGAGCGGAACTGAACTGGGAAGTGTCGTTTCTGAACGTACTAAAGGGAAAGATTGAGCTAAATTGAGTGATTCGAGAGAATCGATTTACTGGAATGAATCAAATCGCCCACCACCACTATTGGTTGCAGTCTGTAAGAACCCTACAGGCTCAGCACCAACTGCGCCTGCGCTAATCTTTCCTCCGCAGAGCACGCGCCTTCCCTGTCCAAACGCTCGCGCTTCGAGTTTTCCCGCAACATCCTCGAGAAGTTAGTCACGAGAGACCCGAGCGACCGTTGATTAAGGCGCGACAAAGGTCCTACTTATCACCGCGAGCAGCGTCCGCTGGCCTACTGGTGTGCTGTGGTTTGTTTAATCGGTTTTATCGAAACAGTTTTGGTTGGCTAAGCTGTAAAACACACCCCTCCCGTGAGGAAGCAGACTGAGCTCAGACAGGAGTTTGGTCATCAGCATCCGCTCCGCATTTTTACGCTGTGCTAGCTACCTATCCGCCTCCTCCCTTATGGATTTTACTGTACCGTAGTTTTTTAAACGACGCATTTGAATACTCGATGCTTGTTTGACTAGAAAGCTGTATTTTTATTAGACGGGTGAAGTAAATACAGAGGCTCACACACATGTAGCCGTTGTAAAGCTAGCAGAGGAAGTGGACTGTTACTTTTCCATCCCTGTATGGTGCAAGGAGTCGCTCGCATTGATGATTCACTCTTATGGAGACGCGAAATGCCACATAAAGGCTGATCTCTGCCTCTTCCAGAGAGACTAATATCTTCGCCATCATTTACAGGATTACTTGGAACTGTCTGCAACTGTATGGTTAAGTGAGTTAGCTAGGGATCGATCATCCACAGCTAGCCCATTAGCCAACTCCCCAAGTGATTCGTTTAGTAACGTTAACTGTTACAGTATTAACAGTTTATGTCCTGTCAGTCTTTTTTTTTTTTACAAATAGTCTTTTAGATTGCGTTTAGAAAATGTCCTTTTTCAATTTTCGGAAGATATTTAAGCTGGGCACGGAGAAGAAGAAGAAACAATATGAGCACGTTCACAGAGACATCAACCCAGAGGAGATTTGGGAGATCGTGGGAGAACTTGGGGATGGAGCCTTTGGGAAAGTCTACAAGGTAAATATTAACCAGTAGGTGATTGTGTCATCATTGAGTGTATTTGTATTTCTCTTTGGCTTTGCTGATTAATCTTCAAGGAACACACCAAAAAGCAGTTGGGGCAGTCGTGGCCTAATGGGTAGGGAGTTGGACTTGTAACAACTGTAAAAGGTCGAGTCCCAGGTCTGGCAGGGATTGTAGGTGGGGGGAGGGAATATCCAGCGCTCACTCCACCTTCAATACCTCGACTGAGGTGAGACACTTGAGCAAGACCTGTTCCCCCAACTGCTCCCCTGGCACTGCAGCACTGGCTGCCCGCTGCCCCAGGTGTGTGTTCACGGTGTGTGTTCACGGTGTGTGTGCGTGGTTGTTCACTTTTCACTTATGCGTGTGTGAACTTGGATAGGTTAAATGCAGAGCACAAATTCCTAGTATGGGAAACCATACCTGGCCACATGTCATGTCCGTCAAAAAGTAAATTGTCATTGTTTATCTACCTTTATCTATTTTCAAACTTGTATGACTTTGATTTTACCTAGGGAACACGTAAGGAAATGTTTTAAAAGACTAACAGCACCAGTCCATTCAATTGCATCTGTTTTCCATACAATGAAAGAAAATGATGACTGAGTCATTCTGCATTAACTTGATTTTCTTTAATACATAAAACAGGGTAACAAATTTATTTATATCAGCCTGTTTCTTGCACATTGTAGTGCATAGCGTCAGACTTAACAAGCGAGACCTGAAAGGTCATTTGAGTTCAGAGATACTATTATACATATTTAAAGGGATTATTCACCCAAAAAAGAAGATATTTTGAAGACTGTTGGTAACTAGTGAAAAAAAAGTACTATGAAAGTCAATGGTGACCACAGATTGTTTGGTTACCAACATTATTCAAAATATCTTCTTTTGTGCTTAACAGAAGCAAGAAACTCAAACAGGTTTTGAGCAACTTCAGGGTGAATAAATAAGGGGGGTTGTCAAGGATATGATAACTTAACATACAATGCATATATGTTAAACTTAATGACTTTCATGTGAATTAGTTACAACAAGAGAGTGAAACTTAATATTTTAATTATTGATTATTTCTTAACGTTTTCAGAAACCTTGTTCATGTATATTTATCTGGTGTTGTTGGACCAGTTGTAGCTAAACTTCACATCATTCCTGTCATTCCCTGTGTCAGGCTTTAATCTGGTTGAGAATGTTTCCATACTGCTCCTGTTTATGGAATGCATTCTGTTTCTCACATCGCAAGTTGGGTGTGTCAAACTAAATCTGTTGTACAAATGCATCTTGAGGTATCATTTAGTGACAGGCTCAATACGCTGTCAATAACTCTCCTCTGAAACCTTGTTCAGTGACATCACTTAGTCAGGTTGTAGGCAAGTTCGGTCCTGGAGTGCCGCAGTCCTGGAAAGTTTAGCTCCAACCGTGTTTGACTAGGGTTGGAGCTGAAGTCTGCAGGACTGTGGCTTTCCAGGACCGAACTTGCCTACCCCTGACTTAGGCCATACTGGCTATTGGATATATTAACCAATAGTCAAATAGACAGGCAGTTTTTATAGCAAACTCACTTTCAGCACATCTCCATTCTGATATCTAATGCCCACCGTTCAGTCATTTCCAGATGGATAAAATCAGGTCTCGTCCTACATGTTTAGCATGTGGATTTCTGATATGAGAACAGATTTTTTGCCTTTCCACAGTCCACTTCAATCTCAAAAACTAATCATCAATCAATGGATGGAACTTTCTTTTTGAATAATCTGTTACAATTGTAGACATTGCAGTATGTAAGAAAAGTTGTGGCCCTACTCCTTTATATTGTGCATTTAAACTTTGCTTGACTGGTATATGACCTAAATTCGCTTTTTAGTTTTATTGACCAGTCTTTTATTTTTCCTAAAACAATGAGGTAGGTTTGCCATTAAATTTCAGTATGTATTTGTATTTCTACTGGTACAATACTGTTACAACAGTTATTTACTCTTCTGATGAAATATGACAAGTGTGACCTGCCCAGACTCGCTGGTTCTGTGGAACAATAGTGGAAACCAAAATGAATACCTGGGTGTGTTAGATATGTAGATGCTATGTTAATTTCCTGTTGGTCTGAGGGTAGACCAGGTGTGGAAAAGTATGAAGTGAAATGACTTTGTTACAATACACTCTCTGAACCACTCTCACTCTCACACTTCACTGTACACATGACGCTTTCCTTTCTCTGTTTGCTCCTCTGTGTTTTTGGGTAGCTGTAAACACTAAGAGCTTGATCTCATAATAGAAACAGTAGTGTTTCTTGGCATAGATGGAAAGAGTTTGAATGGAATAACACGTTACACCCGCTGTTAGTCACTTCCATTTTTAATAGAATATTCTGGAATGGTTAGCTAATGCAAACACTTAACACAACTGGGGGAGTTTAATTGGTTGTGCATTGTTGCTCATAGTGATGACCTCAAAGCTTCATGCAGATATGTATTTCCTCAAACAGTCTCAGGCACGCCTCTAGATGAGGTAACCCTGCCTTGTTTCCTTTTTTTTTCTTCTGCTTTTTTGAAGAATAGATGCTGTTGCTGATCTGTGTCAGTTGCAGGTTACAGGGAAGGGCTAATCTTTTATAAGACGTTTCCGTTTCTTGTGTTATCATAGATATACACATCTAGGGATGGGTAGCGTTAAGGTTTTAATGGTATTACTACATTTATCAATACCACTTATCGATCCTGTACTTTAATGGTACTCTTATCTGTACTTTTTGTTGTGTTCTCAATATTTAAAAAAATATTATAATTATAAAAAATCTAATTGAGAACAGAATTAACAACACTTAATTTTTTTTAAAGTGTAAAATTATCTGTAGTCTAACAAACACCAAAGTTTGAGCAAATATTACACAAACACAACAAATGTTCCTGTAAAAGAATGAACAGTGGTTACAGTTGGGGCATGCAGGTAGGCTGCATGAGGACTAACAGTTTATAACTGCAGCTTTAACCAAAAAAGTTGCAAAATGCAGCTAAACAATCAGCTGTGGCTAATGTTTGTTTTATTAGAACACGTTCACATAAATGAGTTAACTGTTTTTGGGATTAAAAATGATAAAAGTTTGGAAACTCTTGCAATGTACACTAAATAAAGTGAATGTATTTCATCACTACAAATTAATTTTTAGGTAAGCTTTGCTTTATATCTTAATTTTCTTTTATCTCTGCTTTATTTCTTAATAAGCATAGTTTATTATTATCCATCTATTTGTAAATGCAGTACTGTAAAGGCATTTTTAGTGTTAAAAATCTACTGCAGAAATAAAACACTCGAAATATTTATGACTATCTTTAAATGTAACCAAAATGTGTATTTATTATATTATTAACATTATTATAACATACTAATTTAGAGAGACCTTATGTGATGTTTGTCGTTATTTTGGAAGAC
>JAUMHR010000016.1:1489383-1502146 GCA_032361145.1 Enteromius fasciolatus | reverse complement strand
TCAATGCCTTCATCTTGCAGGAACTGCTGACACACTCCAGCCACATGAGGTCTAGCATTGTCTTGCATTAGGAGGAAACCAAGGCCTACCGCACCGGCATATGGTCTCACAAGGGGTCTGAGGATCACATCTCTGCACCTAATGGCAGTCAGGCTACCGCTGTGCAGCCCTCCAAAGAAATGCCACCCCACACCATTAGTGACCCACTGCCAAACCAATCATGCTGGAGGATGTTGCAGGCAGCAGAGCGTTCTTCACGGCGTCTCCAGACTCTGTCACGTCTGTCACAAGTGCTCAGTGTGAACCTGCTTTCAACTGTGAAGAGCACAGGGCACCAGTGGCGACTTTGCCAATCTTGGTGTTCTCTGGCAAATCCCAAATGTCCTGCACGGTGTTGGGCTGTAAGTGGACGTGGGGCCCTCATACCATCCTCATGGAGTCTGTTTCCGACCGTTTGCTCCTTCTGTTCCTCCTTGCAAAAAAATGGAGGTAGCGGTCCTGCTGCTGGGTTGTTGCCCTCCTACGGACTGGACTCCTCTATGTCTCCTGATGTACTGGCCTGTCTCCTGGTAGCACCTCCATGCTCTGGACATTAATCTGACAGACACAGTAAACCTTCTTGCCACAGCTCACATTGATGTGCCATCCTAGATGAGCTGCACTACCTGAGCCACTTGTGCGGGTTGTAGACTCCGTCTCATGCTACCACTAGAGTGATCGCCAGCATTCAAAAGTGGCCAAAACATCAGCCAGAAAGCATAGGAACTGAGAAGTGGTCTCCACCTGCAGGACCACTCCTTTATTGGGGGTGTCTTGCTAACTGCCTATAATTTCCACCTGTTGTCTATTCCGTTTGCACAACAGCATGTGAAATTGATTGTAAATCAGTGTTGCTTCCTAAGTGGACAGTTTGATTTCACAGAAGTGTGATTGACTTGGAGTTACATTGTGTTGTTTAAGTGTTCCCTGTTTTTTTGAGCAGTGTAATAAATAAATAATATAGATTTTGAGATTTGCTAAAAATTACATTTGTAGAGTACTATTAAGTTAGCATGCAGTTATCCGGTATGATATACATTTTAAAAAGTCAAAAGAACAATCTTTTTTTTAAATAAAAATCTTTTGTAATATTTCAGATGTCTTTATAGTCACTCAATCAATTTTACATTACTTTCACTTCATTTAATATATCCTTGCTGAATAAAACCTTCACATTTCCTTCACATAAAAGTCTCACTGACCCCAAATGTATATAACTTATACAATAAATGTAAAACATTTTGCCAATATAACAATTAAGGTACTGAAATATTGTGCATCCAAAAACAAATTCAACAAATATTAGTTGAAATACACATCTAAAAAAAATCAGTTTGTTGTGATAGAAGAAAACAAGGCAGAAATGAAATTGCAATTTCTCACCAGTTGTGACGAAAGAATAACCGCGCTCAGTCAGGATCTTCATGAGGTAGTCGGTCAGATCGCGACCGGCCAGATCCAGACGCATGATAGCATGGGGCAGAGCGTAACCCTCATAGATGGGGACATTATGGGACACACCATCACCAGAGTCCAGCACAATACCTTAAATACAGGATAAAAAAGGGCACATTTTATTATATACAATAAAATTATTATTTTTTTTATTATTGAGCATACATGATTGATGGGAGTGTTTAAAGCTAAAATAATTGTCTCACCAGTGGTACGGCCAGAAGCGTACAGAGACAGCACAGCCTGAATGGCCACATACATGGCTGGGACGTTGAAGGTCTCAAACATGATCTGGGTCATCTTCTCACGGTTAGCCTTGGGGTTAAGAGGGGCCTCAGTCAGCAGAGTTGGGTGCTCCTCAGGGGCGACGCGGAGCTCGTTATAGAAGGTGTGGTGCCAGATCTTCTCCATATCGTCCCAGTTGGTAATGATACCGTGTTCAATTGGGTACTTCAAAGTCAGGATACCCCTCTTGCTCTGAGCTTCATCTCCTACGTATGAGTCCTTCTGACCCATACCCACCATGACACCCTGGAAAAAGAAAATTAGTATTTACAACAGCACAGTATTTAAATGTTGCAATAGCTTAAGATTACCCATGTGAATGATCTTTACGAAGGGCAAAATGCAGCTGAACAAACCTGGTGACGGGGGCGACCAACAATGGAGGGGAAGACAGCTCTGGGTGCGTCATCACCGGCAAAGCCAGCCTTCACCAGGCCTGAACCGTTGTCGCACACAAGGGCGGTAGTCTCGTCGTCGTCACACATCTTGATGGATTCTAATGAGGAACATATCAGCACACTGTCTAAAACTGGTGGCTAATTATATGAATCCGTATAATCTCATTCACACATTTTAGTACAATCTGCTGATAGTTAGTTTAGGGGTTGACCACCATGCTTTATGTCTAGAAATCTTATGCTTCTATATGAATCACATCATATGAATTCTTACAGAATCATACATCATAATTGGATGCAGCTTTATGCAAAAGGATCAATTAAAGTAAGCATTTCTACAGCAATGCACTCATGCCCCTGCAGTCAGTTTATACACTGCATTTCATCATGATGACATTTTATTTGCATCCATTTAACAATATATTGTCATAATACTAACTTTATTAGTATTAGTCAGATTCATGACTTATTTATGAGTCCGTTTTTAACTTAATTCAGAATGTTTAAAACTTACAATAATGACTGCACATAGTTTTTTTTTAATTAAAGCCAGAAATTAAAATGACATTTTTAAAAGTGTACAACAAAAGATAAAGCTGTATATTTCACTGAGCAAGTTAATGTGGTGAGAAAGTAATATATAAGCCAACATTTTGTCATAAATCCATACATCTTTTAGAAATGTGACAACAGTTTATATGTTATGTTAAATATGGTTCTTGAGTGCTGTCACATTAAGTAGCTTATACACTATAACTATATCAACACTGCCAGCAACAACTTCAAAGTATACAAAACATAACGAATAAGTGAATTAATTCATTAAAGCATTGTTAGGTCATCTTAATACATATTGCAAATGCATTATTTATATCTTGTATCTTGTTGTATTAAAAAAAATAGGTTAGTTGCCTTACATTGACTAAAAGTTTCTCCGTTAGTCCGCCTAAGTAAACTAGTGCAGCATAGCTCTTACCTTTCTGTGATGAAGCTCAGTGCAGAACACAGCCGCTGATGGATCCAGTCACGGCTGACTGAGGCATGAAAACCTTATATACTCTTCGTGTTTGTCCCCATGCGCACTGTTAAGCATATCTGTAAGTTCAGTAGGTGTTTTTTCCCATCCTTCGTCCATATTAGGCTCTAGCAGGGTAAGCGAGGGGTGACTTCCTAGTGAAGCGGCGTGTCTCCCAGTGTCTCCAGGTTCCTAGTGAGCATGACTGTCCTTTTATGGTTTGATAGTCATCATTCCTGACCCGGCGTGAGCTGTGTATGGTGTGGGGGCGGAACTGGTGTTGCTACTAGCCCTTTCCCACATGGTGCTTTCTGTCACTGTAAAACGGCACGTTTACAGATTTGTGCACAGCCCATATTTTATCGCATTATTGTCTTATGGTGATCAATAATTGTAAACGAAGACAATATAAGTGAATTGTGGGTAGTCTGATCTTTTGTAGGCATTTCCTATTTTAGACATTGGGAACATTTGGACCATCTGTTCACAAATCATCTACAGCCAGTTTTACAAGCAAATGAATTGGATGGTGTTAAAGCTTACGTAACATTTCTTTTATTCCCTTTAGTAGATAAGTGATAGATGTGTATTTCTGAAATTTATTAATTAATGTATTTGTTGTGATTTGTATGTGTTTTATTCCTGTGTTTGCTTTTTTCTCTGTACTGCAGTATATATATATTATCATAAAATAAGAAAGTTTTTTATATGCCTATTTGCTTCTCAAGTAAATGTATTTTGTATTACGGATTTTTAAATAGATATTTTACTAAAAAACAAGACAAAAAGTGCTGATTGTAATTCTTTTTTTTTTCTCTCCAGTGCAGGGAGGTGTGCGGCTGCTCTCTGCATACTTCATTCAAAAGAGGCCCGTCTCTGCGCAGATATTCTGCCATAGTTGGCCCTGGAGCTTATGTTGAGCTGAGTGAGTCAATGAAGCCTGTAGTCAGGCACTGAGGGTAAGCAGCTTACTGCTTCAGCAAACAACACTCTGAGCTACAACCTCACCGCTTCAGATTTATCAGAGCTGATAATTTAGTTTCTAAGGTTAGGAAAGGGACACAATGAGGGCATAAATGTTAAGTCAACCCATTTCACTATTTATTTAGGTGTAGTACAGTTCATACCAATATAGTGACCATAAATATTTGACACAGACTATAAGATTACAGTAGCATCAACAGTACTTTGCCATGGTAGATCCAATTCTGAGCCTTCGCCTCTTTGGTTTAATCAACTATCGCCATCACTCTCTAGGTTTCCAAAATAACTAGTAATTTATTTTGAGCTGTCAACAGCACCCTCTTTTGGCAACTAAAATAACTTATGTGCTCAAACACAAGGCAGTGTTTTAATGTAATTTATTAAGAGTACAGATAAAACAATAGAAAATAAACAAACAGACAAATATATACATTTCACAAACTCGAAACCTAATAAGTTACCACAGTAAATATTAAAATCTTCTAAAGTTCTGAATAGAGTTCTTCTTATCCAAATGATTCATATATATATAAATATATACTGATTAAAAGTTACATTAAAATATCTCTGTTATAGTGTCTGTTCTCAAATACAACTGAGACAATCATATCTATCTATCTTTTTTTCTTTTACAATTGTTCATACAGGTGATCCTTCTAAAACGTTATCTTCCATCATTATTGGCAAATAACAATGGCACTGTAACTGGGTTGGAGTATCCCAGTTAAACTTTACGGTTTATGATCTAGGCACGATTCACTGACATCTGTGTCATTACTAAAGGTGATAAGGGAGGACAGAAGCACCATCGTGTCTGTAATCACCCTCACAAAGTACTTCTTTATAAAACATATGCAGAACGGATTTGTGTACATGAAATTAATTTACGTTTTCATAAATCATTCTTGTGTAAATATTCCCAGTGAATCAAATGCAACTGTTTTATGTGCAGTTTACACAGAAATTAATTCTGCTTGTGTTTCATGACTAAGGCTCTAGGTACACACTCAATGAACTGATTATCACCCGTTCCCTATGTGTAATAAAGGACTGACATGATTTACTACAAGTAATAGTAGCAGTAGCATCAAGTAACTTTCGCCTTCATATTCCTTTCAAGCTTAATGTTTTTCTTGGGTTATGAAAGCATAAAAACAATTTATAAAGCAGTGTTTTTCACAACTCAGATGAGTATTTAATTAGGTCCACAGCATTTATGCTGTGACCGTCTGCCATTGTAATTAACAATGATCAGTATACAACTGGTTTCCAGTTACTTGGCAGTTTATGATAAATAGCTACATTTCAGTCTTAGTCATTTCGGAGTGCACAATAAAAAAATATTAAATGCTTTTAACATGTTTGAACATGTTTGAATGACTCCTATTTGGAGAGAGCATGTTTCTGCTCGGCCTGCAGGAAGGCCTGCTTCTCCATCAGCTTGCGAAAGAGCCCCTGGTCGTTGGCAAGGAGCATGGCATGGCTGCCGATCTCCATCACGCGGTGCTGGTCCAGCACAGCCACAGCATCTGCGCTCTGGATGGTGGAGAGGCGGTGAGCGATGATCAACACAGTACGGCCATCCATTAACCTCTCTAATGCCTCCTGTACCAGGAACTCATTCTCTGCATCCAGAGCACTGAAACAGAGACCAGGGCAAGTCTTATTATACAATTGGTTGACATTTCAAGTGCATTTTGTGGTTTGAAAATATGGTTGCTATTTTTGAAGGTTTTAATTATAAAATAATGTTAATGCTAGTGTTTAAAAAAGGTTCATGTAAACGGCATTGTACATCTCAGGATAAATGAATCAAAAAGTTAAGAGGTTGAGAGGTTGACAGGTTTGATTACAAACCTTGTGAAGAAGGTAGTTTTCAACAACCGGTTCTTCTTAAAATCATGATAACAAGGTTGACATGTAAATATCATACACTACTGTACTATTAATGAAACAAGATAATGTGATGACCCCGAAAGGATGATGCCAAGTTTTTTAGTTTTTTTCTGAGTCATTAATTAAAAAAACGAATGGAAAAGGTGAATGTAAAAGAATTGACGCATAAATTGAGGACACATATTTTAAAGTAATAAATTCTTAACACTATATAATTATATTAACACAGACACACATAAAATAAATACATAAAAAAGATTGAAGACTTAGTTAAAAATAGGAGATTTGAGTTATTTTTCAATTATTTTAAAAGATTATATAGATAAGGCTAAAGTACAAAAATACAAAAATAACAGTTTTCATTAGATTTTTGTTGCTAATATTATATTAAAAAAAGTGATTTTATTTCAGAAGATGCCACAGTTTGAAATTGTTTAAACAAATTTAACTGCTAATTCATCAGTGTATTTACACAAACAGCATCTCACCTTGTAGCTTCATCCAATAACAGTATCTTTGGATTCTGTGAAAAGCATGAGAAAATAGACTTAAATGTTTCTTTGACAAACAACAAATATTTAAAATTCAGTAAAATGCTGAGGAGGACAGATTACCTTCAGCAGGGCTCGTGCTATAGCAACTCTTTGTTTTTGTCCGCCTGTTCAACAAATAAATGTAGTTATGCATAAATTACCAGGTGAATTATAAACAGAATATTTCGTCCTGTTACAGACTTATAGTATGAGAGATTTTTCCATACCTGACAGCAACACCCCCTTCTCTCCTACTACTGTATCATAGCCCTTAGGGAATTCCTGGATGAAGTCATGAGCGTTGGCTATCTGCGCTGCCCTGTAGATGTCCTCTACTGTGACATGACTAGGGTCTGCCGCCCCGTAAGCGATGTTCTCAGCAATAGAGCAGGAGAAAAGAACTGGCTCCTACAACAAACAAATTCACACACCGAAATGAGTAAAATGCAGATTGTCTGATTTTCTTTTTGCTGGTGGAATTTCTTACCTGGCTTACAGTACCGATGTGATTCCTCAACCAGTAAGGATTCAAGTCTCGTATATCACGGCCATCAACACGGACCACACCTGCATTTAAGTCAAAACTTCACATTTATCTATACATTATCACTGCTGTTATGTCTGGGGCATTAAGATTTTCCATTATGTTCTTACTTTCAGTTCTCACCTGAATCAGGATCATAGAGTCGGAGCAATAGTGACACTAGCGTGGATTTGCCCGAACCACTGGATCCCACTACTGCCATTACTGACCCCGCCGGCACAGAAAGACTTAGATTCTGGAAGATGGGGGAATCCTTCCTTGTTGGGTAAGCAAAACACACATTACGAAACTCCAGTTCTCCTTTCAACTGCTCTGGTGTTAACACAAGCCCTTCTAAAGAAGAAAAAACAAACAACACAAAAATAGGTATGGCACTGCACTTCACGTATGAAAAGGTAAACAGTTTTTCTTAGGAACTAATTAGCATTTTAGGCAATATTTTAGGTAGTCCTGTTTACCATTGAGAGGAAATTCAGGCTTTCGGTCCATTAGTTCCCATAGACGAGTCCCAGCACCAAGTCCCTTCATTAACTCAGAGTAGAATGAGCTGAAACCTTAAATTAATCAACAGAAAAATGACGAGTTGTACTTCTACAAAGGGCAAAATAAATACAGACTGGTTTCTACCTATGAATGAGGCCCAGTGTGAGACGCTCAACCCCCACAATAGTGGTTTTGTTGGGAAATCCCAACAGAACTGTGTTGAAAGAAACCTATTCTTTGCCTGCTCTCATGTTGCACACTGACTACAAAAATGATAAAGCATGCCTTGGGACCAGATAACCCAAATCAAGTAGATTTTATGCAAACCTCCTAATGTGGAAACTGAAACTGAAGCTCTGGATTTTACTGTACTGAAATGAAAAGTTATCAGAAAACATACAAGTCCTAATACATGTAGACGGGCATAAAATACTCAAAGTATTTGGGGTCAGTAGTTTTTTTAGGATCAAAATACTTTGATAGAGTAAAACATAAAATATAACTATCAGTTACATTATTGTAAGTATAACCTATTTTATTCCTGTGATGACAAAGCTGAATTTTTATCAGCCATCTCTCCATTCTTCAGTGTCACGAGATTCTTCAGAAATAAGTTGCAGCACAGTGCAGCAGAAGTCAGATTTTACATAATTATAAAAAAATATATGAATATAAGATTAGATAGAGTAAAAGAGTGCTTCTTACACCAAATAAGATGAACATGTACAAGCACCTGCAAACTTTGTTGCTACATGGTGGGAGGCTTTATTATTTGTTTTTTTATTTATTTGCTTCTACAGTGTTTGCTAATTTAAAACTCGGTGTAATTTAGTCATTATATAACTATATAATAAAGCATGCCATGCCTCTCCTTTATTTTCTTAATAAACATTACATAATTGTTACTGATGGTTGTGTTTAGTTTTGTGTCTTAAAATATGGACACAGGGATGGCAAATTTGCAAAGGTGAAAATGAAAGCACCCAAAGACTGAAGTACCAGTTATACCGGCCTCATCACAAGTTTATATCTTGATATGAATATTTCTTACCTGCAATGCTGATGCCTACCCAGAAGGCATACATTAGGAAAGAGGAGAGCTGCCCAACAGTCATGGCCTCACTGGCCATTAACAGACCTCCCTTATACAACACACTCAGGATGATGACATTTCCACTCAGTCCTGTCTGTAAAAGAAATGAAAACCTCAGAGCAGAAGTACAGAGATACTTTACTAGACAAATGATCTACAGAGAGCAAATCATGCACACAACCTAAATATCTGCACAACAATTAAGCATCTCACCACTCCATAGAATCCAGCAGACAGCACAGCCTCCTTCTTAGCCAGTTCAAAAATATAGTCAATCTTTTCAGAGTACTTCTGAACCTCCGTCAGCTCCTTTCCAAAAGCCCGGACTGTCCGTATGTTGCTGATCCTCTCTTCTGCCAACTAGGAGATGAAGAGCAGCTACAGAGTAAAAGGATTCCTTGGCTACCTGGCATTTTATGCTTACAATAGAGCAACCAAATGATAACAGTCTAAGGCTTACTTCCATATCTGCCATAAAACGTGCAATAAAGCTCCATTAAAAGGACACATGACATCTTACCTGTGTAGCCTCTGCCAATGCATCCTGTGTGCGTCTCGATATGGATCGTAAGAATCTACCGAAAATTACAGCCAAGCAGGCAATAGGAGGAACAACCATCAGCACAAAAGCTGCCAGACTAGGTGACACATATAACTAAGGAAAAAAAGAAGAAGAACAACATTTGTGATGAATATAGACACAAGTTCAAACGTGACACATGTACTTTAAACACGTAGTTCAATAAGGAACCAAAAAATCTAAGTGCGGCAACATTACAATCACCACATTCTGCTGTATCTTCTGTTTTTAGAAACGGACCAGGAAGTAACGATGTTGTGGTGGGTAGTTTCGCACCTTTCACATTTTCTTTAGAAAATATGGTTACAATGTGATATTCGTAAAGGGAATTAGCTGCTAAAATGTCAAACTATCACAAGCATCTCACCATCATGCCAACTCCGGCCCCTGCCTGGGCGAGGGAACGCAGCCCATCAGACAGGTTGTCAGTGAGGCAGCGCCCGACGATGGCTGTGTCCGCTGAAAGGCGGTTAATGAGCTCACCGGTTCGGGTCTTATCAAAGAATCCCACCTCTTGCTTCAGAATCGAGGAGAAAAGGGACTCGCGCAACTTTCGCACTATCTGTTGCCCTGTGGAAGTACAGAAAGGCTTATTAGAGAGCAAGCAGAGAAATGCATGCTGGACAACACAACATATCAGATGAAACACTTATTATGCATTTAGGACTAAACTAGACTTAATAAAAAAATCAATATGTACACAGTTTGGGGTCCATGAGATTTTCTTTTAATGTTTTGGGAAAAAAGTTCATAAGAACGCGGCAACAGCATTTATATGAAACATAATAAATATCTTTACTTTCACTTTTGATTAAGTTATTGTGTCCTTCCTGATTAATTAAAAAAATATTATTTAAAAAAATATAATAACAATAAACCTAAAATAATCTTATTGACCCCAAACTTCTGAATCACAGTATAAACCACAACTAAAACAAGGCCCTGCTGCCCTACCAAGTATCTTTACTTTATTACATGATCTGCCTTAAGACTTCACCTGAGATTTGCATGAGGTAGACACGAGCAGCATTTGCAGCGCCCCCACAGAGGAAGACCCCTGATAGCAAGATACACAGGGAGGTAAGGGAGGCGGTGAAGTCCTCTGTGGGGCTAGTGTAGATGGTGTCGATCACTTTTCCAAGAAAAAAAGGTGCAGACATGGTGACAGAGCTGGAGATCACCAAAAATCCCACGGCAGCTATGGGTACAGTCAGAAGGTCATTTGCAAAAAGGTAGCCTACTTTACACACGTGGATATTTAATAAGCCTTTTTATTTAGTTTTGATTCTCTCGGCATTTACACAGTAGCTTCGAATAACTACAATTTTGACACTTGTTGTGACTAATATCAAGTTAGTTATATTCTTTGCTATAAGGCTATAAATATATATACACATACACTTCTGTAAAGGAGTGTTAAACTCCACAGTTGGATTAATCTCAGAAAACAGTCAAAACCAACAAAGTGCCTTCATTAACACTAAATAATGAACATGAGCATATAGCTGGACTTGCCTGCCAGCCTCCATCGCTGAGGATACGCCAGCTGCAGCAACTTCTTGACATCTTCTGACGGAACAGGTAACGTGTTTTCTGAGGTTTTGACTTTACTCTCCTGATTTACCACAGTCTTTGCGGTTTGTTTGGAGTCTGTAGATGTGCTATAGAGAGCAAACGTGTGTCTGGAGTGTGTCCACACTCTCTTGGGCAGAAACAACCCTCCGGTTCTAAGACAAGAGAGCCAGGACATGCTCCTTCCCTTATGGACAGGCATCACAAGGACATCAAACCATCCGTTCTTGCACAGTTGCCTTTGCCACGGTGTTCTTGAGGTCCGATTAGATAAATGATAGAATGTATTTGACCGACAGCAGGTAATGTTACACTGCTGTAGTTTCCCTAGAGTAAATCTTGTCATTCGCAACATTGTCCCGTATATTTGGAGAAGACAACCAACACGAAGTTTACAAGTCTCACCTAATCATTATCTGTGGAAACTTACTGTATAAAGTCCAATGTATGTATCAGATGACCAATGTATCGAGAGATGCAGTAAATATTGAAGTATCTGGACACACTCTTGACTGCATGGCACTGGGCTCTCGTTAGAAAGACTGGCTTGTTGCAAACCGGGGTCGACGGTTACTGAGCATTATCTGTTCCTGACAGTTTTCACATCCAACCCTTGTTTGCGTTATCTTCACACACGCCCAGCGCATTCACCGGCAGCGCCCTGTCACAAAAACCTGCTACACGACATCTGTCAGACTTTACTTAACACAAACTCAATTACTGCCCCAGTCACAGAAAAGTGGCATTTGGAGTGTTTAAATATGAAACTGGAATAAAAAGGTGACCCCCGGTGATTCCTTGACTTTCGAGGAAGCGAAGCGCTACTACACTACTAGATGATCTCTGTCATAGATGTTTACAAGGAGATGTCGCATTGGTTTGGTCAAGCGCGCCGCCATCTTGGAAAGGTCAACTCGGGTTTAATATATATTAGTACATGTATTCTGAGAAAAATTACTGTCACTGAAATAATGGTTCTGTGTATTATGACTTAGTGGCAAGTATATAACGTCAATTAACTGTTCTTCCATGTTTTGTGCAAACACATTTCTGGATTTATTTCATTTTATTTCTGTATTGCTTAGAATAAACCGGACCATCTGTATAATTACAGATAGTGTTAACCTAATATTTAGTTTTCTGTCGACATTTGTATATTACAGTATGCGTAACTGGTGAGGTGAGCGTTTAAGATAAACCTAATCGTGTAAAAATGCTGCCTGTTGCACATATCTTCCGGATTGATATTGACCTTTCCAATATGGCGGAATTGCAAAGACCCCAGCTAATACGGAATCTACTTATGTACTCTATGATCTCTGACGTAACCTTCCTCAGACACGATAAGTCAAAAAGTTTAATCAACCGACCACCTGTTAAAAAACCGTTTTATCGGTTTATTTGATGTCTTTTCATCATGCAGTCCCTATTAAGGGTGACTGACATTTCGAATTTCAGACTGACTTTCATTATCCTGTGTAATTAGCTTTAATGCCATTATTACTTTGATCACAAGGTAACCTTAACGTCGTCCTGCTAACGTAGGAATAAATTACCTAAATGTTAGCATGACGACGCTATAAACATTACTGGCTTTCTGAGGCAGTCCACATATCTACATATCTTTTGTTACAATAAAGTGAACCATTATTTTGTGCCTATTCCATCCTCCGGTGTTGGTGCTCGTTGTCGATTATTATTGTCTGGTGTTAAAGTGAAGAGGTTAGAGGTCTTTGCGGATTCCTCAGCGACAACACGTGTGTGATGAGATTGTAAGTATTTTAGATAGTTAATGTGATCATATTAAAAAATCGCCTACAATAACACTTGTTATACCACGGTCCGTTTAACAAAATAAAACGTAGCACGCTTGTCGACGTTGTTTC
>JAUMHR010000016.1:1466704-1487131 GCA_032361145.1 Enteromius fasciolatus | reverse complement strand
TGTATGTATGACAAACATCTTAACCTAACCATAATAGCTGCAATTCAGCCAGTAGCTCATCTCCTATTACGGCTTTGAAGAAGCTTGTAAAGCAAAAGCAAACATTCCCCCAGGATAAAGCCCATTGTACAGTTTATTATGTTCATTAGTCTGTGCCTTCTGTATAAACTATTTACCAAACAAAAATAAGATCAGTAAAAGAGAGAGAAAACATCTCCAGAAAAATCTTGCAAAGTTGCTGATTATATAAACATTTTACAGTATGCTAAAAAATAGTTAGCTAACACCAAAATGGATTCGTGGACTTAAGTATTTGCGTTCAAAAGGGTTTTCTTTCCACACCCAGTAGTTCTGTAGAACATCAAATTGTATTTATTCATCCCTATGTCTACAGTCAGTCTTCCAGGAGAACAGCTGCTGGTGTGCCACATAGTTTCCTAGATTAATTATTGAGAAGAACCAGCAGTCCTTGTACCTTCTCTACACCTCCTTTATACAAATAAGCAAGCTGATATATATCGACCTTATTATTCTGAATCTCACAGCAGGTGCAGAATCACACCATATGGCTCTCAAACAGTCCAAGTTTTGTGTCTCTGCTTAACTATCATGTCTCTAAACTGTTGGGTTTGACAACGATCCGCTATAGGCAAAATACAGGATAGCTTATAGCTCTTTATTGTGACTTGGTTTAGCTTTCTACATTACTTGAGATATATTAGAAGACACACTTTAACACAAAGTCTAAAAAAAACGTAAGCAAGAGGCCAAAGTGTGTTATGCTGACCTAAATAATATTGACCTTATATAAGTATCACAGTCAGGCTAGAGTGTTGTGCCAGACCTTTGCCTTATACAAACAGTACTGACAGCTTGCTCTGATGAAGCATTGTTTGTTGGTATCCGCAAGTGTCACATCTTATTAAATGACCCATCACATGAAATGCAAAATGTCTGTTGTGTGACTTTGTGTATCTTTCATGCTTCATTTTGCAGCTTGTGCCAAAGCAACCAGATGGCCTGTTTTCCCCCCATGGTGACAGACAGAACTTTCTGAGCAGCCACGATGGAAATATGTCGTTTATCAACAGCACAGCATCTACTCAGTGTGGAAAATGTCGAAATAAGAAAATCAAAAGAAGTCAAAATAAGAAAATATTCAATGCATATTAGGATATTTTCTTCTATAACATTATCATGGCATTCTAACGTATTTCTCTGTATGTTTTGGTTCATTTAACATCATTCTTTCATTACCCAAATATGTGCAATGAAAGCTCTTTATTTGACATTTAAAAGCAGACTCAAACATGCGTCATTTAAAGACGCTCTTGGGTCACTTTGACTTGAGTGAAATGAAGAATGAAATTAGTATCAGTCTATTGATCCACATGTCAAGCGGCCAGGGTCGGTACAGTAAGTGATGCCAAGGAGTCTCTATACTCCTCCTTATGACAATATTTAGACTGCCATTAAATGGCAATTAGAGCATATAGATAGAATAGCATAAAACCCTCAACCATCCTTGCTAGAAAAAAAACACCACCACCACAATTAGTTATTAAAGCAGAAATGATTGCCTGCACATTATGTAAACCACAGTATTTGCAAGTCTGCCTAGCATTAGCCCTTGATCACCTCTATCTAGGATTCAGGGAGAAATATAGACCTTCATATATGTGCGTGTATGTCATTCTCGTTATACAGTGACTTTTCTGACTCTATGGTTTACTTACTCATGTTTTCTCCAATATAGTCACATATTTATAAGAAATTGCTGCAATTATACATTGTAGGTCTAATTTATCACTTAAACAGAGATAACATTTTTAACTGATATATGCATTCAATTTTATCATGTTTTATCCTTAATTTTATCAACTTCCACTAGAAATTTAAATTATGAAATTATAAAAATCTCTCTATATTTTTAAGTTAAGTTATGGACTAGATTGAACTTAGACTTATCCATATAAATTATGTGAAAATATGTTTATGCTTCATTTACCATGTGCCTAAATTCATTTTCCACCCTATTAGATGTACTTCCCCGCCTTCCAAAACTCTCCACTGAGATCATTTTCAAGAAGTGATATTGTTTCCCGCTGGAATTTAACTGCACAAATGGAGGTAAATGTCACCTCTCACTACATTTTTTAAATGTTCTCCTGCTCGTCCCACCCTTAAAGTTCCGCATTGTTAGGCTACATTATGAAAAATGTTTGTCTGGTTAAAAAAAAAATATAGAAAATATATCTGACATAGTTATAAACGTTATGTTCATCTGTAGAAGGATAGAGAGCTAAATGTTGATCACTGAACAAACTACAGCTAATTTACCTCAACATTTTCCACCCTGTTAGTTTTCATAGAATGTGGGATGTGAAACTATGGGTGGAAATTCTAATAGAATACCGATCTTGGCCACTACGTGTTCCATATATTTTAACATGTCGCTATTTTGGTAGAATGCTAAAAACATGTAACCCATGATGACCCATTTATGTCATATTATTTCATTTCATAGTGAGAAAATCTTGAAAACCTTTCACTTAATACTGCTGGACGATCCTGGCATCACAATACTGTTTACATTTAGCACTTAAATCTAAACTTTAATGTATTCATTTGACTTTAACATATTGGTTCATACCAAAAACAAAACAATAAATAATTAAACCCAGTGGTGTAGTTTATTTGCGAATTATTGTGATATTTTTATCAGTTGTTTGGACTCTAACAGCACCCATTCAGTGCAGAGGATCCATTCGTGAGCAATTACTGCTACATCTCTCCAAATCTGTTCCAACACATGCATAGCATCTTTAACTGTTCAATAAATAAACCATTAAGCAACATACCCTATTTGTTCATTGCATTCGTTTGAGATTGCTGGGTAGGCTATGGAACCAAAAGCATTTGACTGGCAAGCATCTTTATACTGATATGTCATGCAAACTTTACAAGGTAAACTGACCTTGAAGGAGTGTTTATCTATGGCATAAAAGTCTAGACAATCAGTCACCCATGAGCTTGGATAAAATGTAGTGACACTTTGCATGAAAGGCATTATTAAAATCTCTTAAAAATGAGATTAAGCCACCTACACTGACAGTGCATTGAATACTAATTCAAGCCGGTGACTGCATGACATGAATGTTAAGGATTTTACCCTACAACACACTTCTGGGTTTTACTTGTACATGGTTTAGTTTTTTTTCTTTGTCTTTATTCTTATAAGTCTTTAATTATTTGTTCTCTCTAATGGCCACTTGCTGGATATTTGCATAGTACATCACTTATATGAGAAAGCATTTACACCGAGTGCTGCCATCTTACCATTTCAAAGTGTGAATTTCTCAGAAATGAGAGCCTCATCTCATCCACCTATGCAAATGACCCTACAGAGCTAATCATAATCATAATCACAGCTGCTGTGAGTCTGGCAGTGATTAGACACTGAAAGCATCCTTAGCTGGACTGAAACCCTAAAATTGGGTTTGCTACCTCAGTTCCCATTTCTCTTCCTTCAGGATTTCAAAGAGCCAGTTAATAATAATCACCCCTGATCTGAATTGTGTCATCTGTTTGAGCCATCTGATGAGATAGATCAAAGTAAACCAATGTAGTCATCAAAGAGTTCCATCTGTGAGCTTAATTACTCGTCGAGCATGCAGGCCTCTCAAGGATGATGAAGCTGCATTGCATTTACACGAGGATCGCTCTTCATTAGGCCAACTTACCATGCGTGTCCTGATAGTGGGGCACGCTGAGGTCCTGTAGCGAGTCGCTCCAGCCCTCGTCCTGCGCTTGGCCGTTGGAGACGGACCCGGGGGGACCGCAGCTCTGACTCCTCGCTTCACCTGCTCTGGCATCGTCCGGATTCGTCTCCGTGTAGTTATCCGAATTGGAGTCTCCCGTCGTACTGTAAAAGGGGTTTTCGCTGCTGTCGTCTCCCGACTCCCCGAAAACATCGTCAGAAATCTGCAGGCTCTCGTAGCGAGATCGCGCTTCCTCGAGGAGCGACAGTCCCCTCCTTCCACACTCCGCCATCGTTTCTCAGTCCCGACGTAGAGCTGCAGCACCCGGCGAGATTCCGCGTGCAAATGACCTCTTCAAAAGCGTCGAATCCGGCATGCAGTCTGCCCCACCGAGCCCCTCTGCGTCGCGGTCCTCTGCGCGAGATGCACCGGGCGTGGGTTTTGGAAGCGGCGGGGGAAAAAAGCTGAACGCCGCGGGAGCTGTCCGTCCTTTCTGGTGCTGAAACACCCCCAATCCTGCGAGCTAAACCCGGCTGAACCCCACAGCTGACCGCCCCACAGAGGCTCTGTGCATCCGGGTTGGGCGGGCTCCCCTCTCTGTGGAGGATGACTGAATGAATCGCTTCCTTGGAAATCACCTGACTCTGTCTCCCTGCTGTCCAATGGGATTAACCTCTGAATGAATCATGGATGTTAGAGACACGAATTATATTTTCTCTGCCACAGCGTGGGCAGTGTCGGGGAGTAACTAGTTGGTAACGTAATAATTTAATTTAATCACAAAATGAATGTAAGTTGTTACAGTTATTAAGAAAATACGTGTAATTAAATTAGTTACTTATGAAAATGTTAACGTTACATCTGAAAATTATCATGCACATACAGATTTGATTGATTTCTTTCCCGGATTGCACTGACTGCTCTAAAATAAGTACACATGCGTCTTCAATAACTGTTATTTTCTATTTGGGTGTATGCTTTATTTATTTATTTTAACCGTTTTATCCACAAATAATAGCATATGTTTCCAGTCATGACTGTGCAAAGATTTGATTTCAAAAACAGTACCATAGCTATTAAATTACTTTTTGCTAGGTTTTTAACCTGTTTTCAACATCTAAGCGATCTCAAAGTAAAAAGAGGTGCTAAAGTCTAATTTTGTGTGGCCTTTGTTTTAAAATAAATGTTTTATAGTCTTAGCCCAGTTCAGCTGATAAAGAATTTTGAAAGTCTGACATAGGGTTGAGTGCTTGAAATGTTTCTTTTTATATTATTATTATTAAAAGAGTAATCAGTTACGTTAATGATGTTACTTATTACATTTTAAATAGGGTAACTTGTAATCCGTAAACTATTACATTTCCAAAGTAAGGCAAAGATAATATAAGACTAAAATACTGACAGTAAAAACATTTATGTTACTAGCATGCAGCTTCCAAGTCTTTCTGAGCCACTGGTAGCCTAATTATAAGACTATTATAACACTGGTTACCTAAGAGGAATACAACAGTATCTATTATTCACAGCATAAGAAATGGTCTTATAATAAATAATTTCAATTATTTATTAATTATGTAATAAGTTATCACTGTTTGTGAAGTGGTGCTGCAGTACCGCTGGGAGCCAATTGGGGCGCTACGCTCCGATATTCTTTTATTTTGGAAACCGCAGGGTTTTGTATTTTCCACACACTCGTTAGCGTGTGCCATGTTTGCGGAAGTTAAATCGATTGCTCTGTCATTTGTACGGAATGTAGCAAGAAGTTTTCACTTTTAAACAAATATATTTGCAGATTTTTTTTTGTGGCCCGTCCAAAAAGAATGATGACCTTACCAAAGGGACCCGATTCTTTGTGTTTCGACAAAGACGAGTTTATGAAGGTGAGTGAGCTGTTAGTAATGCATCAGCCGAAAAGAGCTGCATTCAGCTGTCAATTTAAGCAGTGTATTTAGTTTCTGTTTTATATTTATTTTTTAAGTACTGCCCGAGCAAGTGTTTGCAGCGGTGTTTAGATTAACTTTACTGACATTAAATTTGGGACCCCAATGAAGTAACGTTACGCGTCCAAAAAAACAATAGTAGTATGTACGTTACTGTATGTTCATTTGATTAAGATAAAGCCTGTTGGACATTAACTAATAAAGTTTTAAACTTCACAAACCCCTCCTATAAAAATGTGACTGACTACTGTAGTTTAATATTAAACAAACCCCAAAACGCAATTGATAAAATGAGTGACATTTTTCAACCAGTACACCTTATCAACATCTGGGGTGTCAAAGACCCTCAGACATACACAGTATAGCATTTTACATAGAAGAAATTTGGGGACTGTAATCAAAATGAAATTTATAAAATGTATTTGAAAAGGCTGTGCTGACTCTCAGCTTCAAAACAGGACAAAGTGTTAATGGAGGCTCAGACTGTTTGTACAGACGTTTTAACGTTTTCTTTGCAAGCATCCTTTGACTGTTTTCCAGTTTCTTGGTGTTTGTGACATTTGACACCTTTGTCCAATTTTGAATATTTTAAATATTTGTACATTTCCATGCAGGATGACTTCGACGTGGACAAATTTGTGGCCGATTGCAGAAAGCGTGTCCAACTGGAGGAGATGCGTGAAGATCTGGAGCAATATTACAGACTTCTCAAAACGGCCATGGTTGAGCTTATCAATAAAGACTATGCAGATTTCGTTAACCTGTCCACAAATCTTGTGAGTCTCTGAATCTTTCGAACATAATACAACATTGTCAATAGAATTGTTGTGCTGCTGAAAATAATGATTATTGCTTATTGTTTGTGTCTGTGTTTTAGGTTGGAATGGATAAAGCCCTTAATCAGCTCTCTGTCCCTCTTGGCCAGTTACGCGAAGAGGTGCTGGTAAGTGCTTAACACATCAGTAAATACATTTGGATTGGTCATATTTTAGTCATTATGTATTTTAAGTATCTTCCTCTCATGTACAGAGTTTAAGATCCTCTGTGAATGAAGTCATTGAAGCTATAGACACCCAGCTATCCAAGCAAGATGATATTCAAAAAAAGAAGGTACGTTATGGTGCTGAAACTTAAAATGCTATGCAACTATGCAGATATTGTCTAACATTGTTTCTTTTGTAGCTCAGTGTGTTAAGACTTATCCAAGTTGTGAGATCAGTGGAGAAGATTGAGAAAATTCTTCACCAAAACACCAAAGATACAACATCACTTGAGACCAGCAGGTATGTGAAGTAGTGAAAGAGACAAGAAGTAGGGATGTACCGATAATCATTGGCTGATATGTAACATGCTTTTTGTCAGTAAAGCCTGATTTTGTGTGTGATTTCACATTGAGACGCATTTATTACAGCCATTGTTCACTGACTATATATATATATATATATATATATATATATATATGTATATGTATATATGTATATGTGTGTATGTATGTATGTATGTATGTATGTATGTATGTATGTGTGTGTATACACAGTACTGTGCAAAACTCTTAGGCCACTAGAAAAATGGTTTTAAGTGGGTTATTTCTATTTTTTTGTGGTAGCGTGTCAGTTGGAAATATCAGTTCACATTTCCAAGCATTATTTTTGTCATTCATTGTAATAATGCAGTGAGATTATTGTCTGCATGAGGAGATCTGATCATCATCCAGCCTGTCTGGAATGACATGAAGTAACAAAAACTGAGACAGACTAAATCCAGAAGAACTATGGCAACATCTCCAAGATGCTTCAAAAAAACCTACCTGTAAAGCTACAGTACTGTTCAAAGTTTTAGTGTAAAAATGCAGTAAAATTATCACTTCTATGAACTAAATCAAATAAATATTTGGTATTACAGCTTTTGGTAAAACGGCTTCTGTTCCGAGGTACACTTGCACATAGTTTTTCAGGTAGCTTTCCAGGTAAGTTTTAAAACCATTTTTTGTTTGGTATACGAAGACGTTTGCAATGTACTGTATGTGTGTGTGTGTGTGTGTGTGTGTGTGTGTATATATATATATATATATATAAAACTTGAAATAATTATGTTTAAATATTTTAAAATGTAATTTATTGGCAAAGCTGAATTTTTAGCAGTCATTAATCCAGTATTCAATGTCACATGACATGGTTAATCACGGTTTAAAAAAAATATCTTACTGTCTCCAAATGGTAAAGTACTGGCTTAAGGAAAGGATTTTAGATTACGTACTATTTACATTTTAATTTGCATTTAAATGACAAGCTTGTTCTTTGTTTTTTTTTTAAGTTCTCTTTTGGCAGGTCAGATTCTAGAGCGGATTGCCACAGAGTTCAACCAGTTACAGTTTCATGCAGTTCAGAGCAAAGGAATGCCATTGCTTGATAAAGTCCGACCGGTGAGCTCCCAGTCTTAAAATAACCCATTCTAATCTGTTTTAGCTGAGATAGGAGAATCTAATTACGCTATATAGACAAGAGTTTTGGGACTTGCTTATGGAATTCAGGAGTTTTGGTCAGACCTGTTGCAGTCTAATACCACATTCCAGACAAGGTCGGAAATGTCCAAAAGCACCTCGTTGAAACATCGCACTTCAAACCTCAGAGAGTTTGAGTCAATAATATGTCAGGTTAACATATTGACCTCATAACGTCACCATGACACAACGAGAACAGTTAGTGTTTTTGTGTCAATTATGAGAAAAGGGGGGGTGGGATAACAAAGTGATGCAACTCATTTTGAAAAAAGCAGGTGAAAAGGAGCTCACAAGACACCTTATTAAACATGTATTAATATCTTTCTCTTTGTGATTGTTAGGTGTCCTGATACTTTTGTCCATGTAGCAAATATCTGCTTTTACTGATTTTGTGTGGGCTTCATTTTGTATTTCAGAGAATAGCAGGTATCACAGCTATGCTTCAGCAGTCCCTGGAAGGCTTATTGATTCAAGGCCTGCAGACGTCAAATATAGATATAGTGCGGCATTGCCTTAGGACATATGCTACCATTGATAAGACCAGGGATGCAGAGGCACTGGTCGGACAGGTCTTAGTCAAACCATACATGGATGAGGTAATTTTTGAATATCACCAGGAAACGGCAATACAGTAAATGTAATTTGCATATCTGTCATTATTGACAATGTTGTGAGCTTTGCAAATGGGATTCAAGCATACAGAGACAAAATTCATGGATATGTATGAATGTAGATTTCCCTTCTTTCTTGTCAGGTTATAGTTGAGCAGTTTGTCAAGTCTAACGGTCTTAAGATGATGTACTCAAAACTGTTGGAGTTTGTGCCTCACCATTGTCGTCTGCTGCGAGAGGTGACTGGTGGAGCAATCTCTAGGTATGTCTGCCATTTAAAAGTGAACGTTTAGAGTTGACACTGGTAGCCTCGTGGGTAGCACCGGTTTGCTTCAGGCATTGCAAGTTTGAGTCCCAGCTCGCAGACCTTTCCAGATCCAGTCCCCCCCCCCATCTCTCTACCGCTTTGCTTCTTGTCATCTATGATAAACAACATTGTGCCATTGCTGTCATATTACACACAGTACATTTTAATGTGTTTACCCTTTTGTATGCCCAGCGATAAAGCCGACATTGTTCCAGGATATGACTTCCTGGTGAACTCCGTTTGGCCTGAAATGATTAGAGGTGTTGAGGAAAGAGTCCCTTCTCTTTTCAATCCTGGAAACCCAGATGCATTTTATGAGGTAAGCACAGCAAAAACACGCAGTAGCGTTTTTATTTTTGCATTATTTAAATGAATAATTTTTAAACTTTTCCTCTTTTCTATGTTCTGTTTTGCAGCGATACACTATCAGCATGGATTTTGTGCGCAAGTTTGAGAGGCAGTGTGGTTCTCAAGCCAGTGTGAAGAGGCTGCGAGCACATCCCTGCTACCAGAGTTTCCACAACAAATGGAACCTGCCTGTGTACTTCCAGCTGCGGTGAGTGTGAGGACTTCGAAATCCAGCCACAGCTATACCTTTCCAGTGCTTTATCTGTATCTTTGTCAATACAACCTGAACATTCTGTGACTCCTTTGTTTCCTACACAGTCATGTAGTTAATTGACATTAAACAGTCTATCCCACACAAAAATGAAAGAGTTAAAATTTCCTTTAAAAGGTTGTTTGCTTTCTGTAAACACACCCTGTGTATGTTGGAAGTGACCCGGATAGTTTTTCATCCTTTCAATCTTTTTTGGAATCTCATGTGCAGCTTTTATTCTGTTCTAGTATATTTAGAGAGAGATAACTGCCCTGGCTATGAATCGATCTGTGTTTTAGTCTGGATAGTCTTTGCTCTGTGATTTTTGGTCACTATTTGCTGGTTATAAAGTCCACTGCTATCTTAATTTAAGCCAGTTAAGCCTGTAAATTTGATTTGCTTTTTCTTAGAATTAAGGTCTTGTGGTGAACTTCAGGAAGCTTTTGTGTATTTGTTTAATGATTTAACATACTGGATTTGAAACTGTGTGCTGTTTACTGTAGTTATCTTCAAGGGGTCATATGATAATGCTAAAAATGCTATTCAGTGTAATGCAATGTGTTTGTGGTCTAGGGTTCAAAATTTTCCACATATATCATACATTATTGTTGCTCCTCCCTGTCCCACCTTTTAAAAAAAAAAAATTTTTACAAAACGCATCTACTGAAAAGCGCAGTGTGCTGTGATTGGCCACCTATCCACTTCATTGTGATTGGCTGAATACCTCAAGTATGTGACACTTACCATATATGGAAACACACAGCATCTCCACGACATGGCAGTGGAAACGATAAGTTACGATGTCATTCTTTGCGTAAACATTTTGGGGTGTTATGCAAATATTCCAACACAGACTGAAATATATGTAAGTGTGTGTGGGGGTGGCAGTTTTTGTTCCCCCCGTACTTCCTGTTTATCAGCCCACATGGAAGTCACAAACAGTACAGCCAGTAATAGATTGTGTGATTGTTTCTCCATTACCAATCTGACCTTTCAGGTCACAAATCAGTTTTTTTTAATGTTCTGCTTAATATAGAATAAGTATTTGTCAATAAAAAGCCCATCTCTGCATAACATCTACATGCTGTGTATTAAAATCTCTAAGTTTGAAGTCATTGAGACCTTCATTAAGAATCAATGTAACTGCTATTTAGCAGAGGACACTTTGAAATCTTTGTCTCAACAGCTCTCTCTTGACTTGGCCTTTTTGTTTTTCAGGTTCAAAGAGATTGCTGGAAGTTTAGAAAGTGCCATTTCCAATGGACTAGAGGCTGCTCCAGGTCAGTGTGTAAAAATGAATGCACATGAAGAGAAAAGCGTGATTTTAATCTAGCTGTCACTTATACAAGAGTGTGACTCGTGGGTAACTGATCACCACTGACAACCCGTTTGCTTTTTGTGTTTATGAACTCAGCGGGCAGCAGCTATCACCTGCAGGTGACGGAGGTGTTGTGGAGCTGTGTGTGCAGGTGCTGGGGTGACCAGGTGTACCTGCCACCGCTTGCTCATCGGTTTTGGAAACTAACCCTGCAGCTGATTTCCAGATACGCCACCTTTCTAACAGAGGTAAAGCATTCCTGGCAGAATTATGAACTGTAGGATTGTTGTTCATGTCTTTGTTTTTTGTCTCACAGGTTCTTACAAAATCACCTCCTCCAGAGACTAGCAAAGATTCAGTAAGACCGCTCCCAAGCTCTGCCTCCTCCACATCCAGCCGCACATCACAGGATGCAGACAGCGAAACCAGCGGCCCCACTGTTTTGTCTACCAAGAAGCTCGTCTTCATTGCAGCTGATGTTGATAAGTTACAAGGACAGGTACATCTGGTTTTTGATATTTCACACAAGACTAATTATGATCTTGTTTGGATTGAGTGAGAAATGCTTTCACTCTTTTACCAGATTCCAGATATCTCCGAGATGATCAAGGCCAAATTGGAGAGTATTGGGTTCAAAAACTTTGCTGTTGTTTCAGGTTTGTTCTGGAGTTTGAAGCCATTTCTGATATTGTAAGTTTCTGAGGCCATTTCTAATGTTCCCAAATAATAAATTGGCTTCTTGTTTGGTGCTTCAGAAGCCTTGCTGGATTCCAGCGCGTCCCTGTCCAGCTGCACCCCCACGCTGAACAGCAGAATGACTCAGCATCTAACAGAAAGAAGCGTTCGTTTCCTGAAAAACGCTTCAGAAGTCCCACGACTTTATCGGAGGACTAACAAGGTCGAGTTATATGCCCATATAGTATTTAAAGGTTGTGTAGAAGGAAAGCGTGAATCAGTATTTGAGACAGGCTGAAAAGAAATTTACACATTCTTTTTTTTGATAATGTCAATCCAAAACTTGGATGCATTTCATAATGTGAAAGAAGTTACATATTTTAAAAACCTAAAAGTGCCAGTTTGCATTTTCCTCTACAAGAAGATGCTCAGTGCTGTGGCCTGAACTTTAAATGCTCTCTCATTAACAGGAAGTGCCCACTAGAGCATCAGCTTATATGGACAACGCACTTCAGCCGCTCCATCAGCTGGTCACCGACTCCAAAAATGTGGTGAAAGACTCCATCATCCAAGAGTGGCTCCGGGTCACACTGTCAGACTGCACCCACAGGTACTTTTAGGATTCAGAAATGTCTAGGTAAACTAGTTTATCAGTTCTAGATTAAATAATCTTTGTTTTAATATGAACTCTGTTTAATAGATATTTTGAGACCATATCGGATGTGCTGAGCTCAGTGAGAAAGATGGAGGAAAGTCTAAAAAGGTTGAAACAGGCAAGGAAAACGACCACCACCAGCACTATAGGCATCAATGCAGGGCCATCAGATGACAGTAAGATCCGCCTGCAGCTGGCACTGGATGTGGAGTATCTTGGAGAGCAGGTATGAACATGGTTCTTGATGAACTGTTGGCTTTTTTCTATTCGTGCCTATTAGTTTGCTTCATTATACTTTTCTTTTTTTTACTCAAGATTCAGAAGATGAGTCTTCAGCCAAGTGACATCACCATGTTCTCTTCTCTGCTGGAACTGGTACAGGAGGCAAGAGATCTCGCTTCAGCTGAGCAGACGGGGTCCTAAACCAGAATGATCAAAAGTAGGGTCCAAAATGGTTACTGATCTGAATGATGCCGCATGGCTCAATATATGCTCCAGGAGTGTTTTTATGAAGTTCTGCCATCCCTCAACTCTTCTAATAGCAGCTATCTCGACCTGTCTGGAGGAACGGCACACCAAAAGAATGTGATTTACTCTCTAAGTTAATTTTTGATCTACATGGGATTATATGGCCAAAAGCCATATATTTTATTATTCAGACTTATTGAACAAATGAATAGATTCTTTTGTATGAACCAATCAACACTCAACATATGAAGTGCTCTTGTGTTGTGTCATATGTGGTTACATAAAAAAAAATGCACTCACACACAGATGCTTGACTGGAGTTGTATTTGTTAGCAATTGTTTTTTTCAGACGTTAGCTCTGGCGAAATGGCATCAACAGTGCAAACGCTAAAGAGTGTTGTTTTTTTTAATAGGTGTTGGAATTTGTGTTTCTCTGGGAAAGAATGGGACTACTAAGATTTAACAATAAAAAAAAAAAATGAGGACAACGTGAAATGTTAGTGAGTGCTGTGTGTGTAGAGTTAATTTGTTACTAAAATGACCTTGTCAAACATTTAGGAAAGGTCCGTGACCTCTTAAGTGTGTGTGTGTGTTTTAGATGCAAGATTAAGATTTTAGGTGTCTCTTCATGGCAGTTTCCTTGTTTTTATTCATTTGCTTAAATGAATCACTCCTTACGGAGTAATGTAAATGTGGGATGTTCAATAATCGTTATGACATTTCATACTATATTTTTGTATTTTGCTTTCTAACATTCTTATATAATAATTTTGCAGTTTTAGATAAAAATGAACACGCCTCCAAGTCATATTTATTCATAAATATTCAGATTTAATTTCTTTTAAGAGTACATAAATGGAGTTTATACATATTTCTTATTATGAATACATCAGTAAAATAATTGCAATTAATCCAAGTAACCATGTTATGCATAGAAACAAACTATATGAAACATTTTGAATTAGCAGATACTACAATATAAAACATCCAAGTCCTGAAAATCCATAAAAAGATAGTTTGAACAAAGATGTACAACAGGTTGACTTGATGTTATTCATTGTTTTAACATATGGTTATTAGTTAAATGGAAACGCTAAAACACTGTTTATATTGAAACCGATTTTTAGGTTGTTGGATTGACGATTTTGCCGACCATGAGTATGGCATTAGAGTTCCCCTCTACAATAGCAAAGAAGAACGGCCGGTTGACCCTGACTTTATGGGGAACCGTTTCATGTTCAGTTCTGTTCTGAACCTCAGAGCCTTCATTCATCTCAAAAACGACCTTGTTGAGAACCTGTAAGATATTCATTTGGTTAGCAGTGATGAAAAGAGCCATGTGGACCATGTTGATTATAAAGGTAGTTATTTCTAATTGTTACAGAACTGGTTATAGTCTGATTTTACTGGTCCTAATTGATTTTAATTTGCTCTAAACAGAATTTTACCTTATCAACGGTGAAGTTCTCCTTGCTGCTCAGTCGTCTGAAGTTGGCATCAGAGCCCATGAGGTATTTTTCCACTGACATTTCTGAGAGAACTGATCTCATGTCTGTCACAGCAGTCAAGGAGAATTTGGGCAAAGACAGTTCCAGAAATCTGCCAACACAAACAAGCAACTCTGATTGGTCTTTGAGGTCCATATTAACAACATTCATTGTGCTCTTTCTCAGAACAAACCTGTACTCACGTTTCTTTTAGATGTCGATGCCATGCAGGTATGACTGTCGGGAGCTGCTTCTCAATGTCCTGCAGGCTAGCTCCCTCATGAGGCAGCGCTAGCAGCAGATAGGTCCTCTTACTGAGACCAAGCTTGACTATAGAGCACTTCCTGCCAGCATCACTTAAGTACATGTAGTTTCCTGTATGCATCATAAAGGGGACTTCGATACTCGAGTTCTCATGAGTCCAGAACTTCTGATCACTGGTTGCTTCAGGTTGGAAAGCAGTTTTCCAGCTACCTGGAGAAAGTTACAGGTTTAAGTTTTGTTTTATTTTATCTCAATTAATCTATTTCCTACATTGTTTTCTCTCATTTTTCAAAATTCCAAACTACAGTACAGCAGGTCATTTTCCTTTTTTATTTTTTTATTTTTATTTTTGTTAAAGTAACTTGATGAGTCTATTTCCTAGATTGTTTTCTGTTGTTTTTTGTTTTTTTTAAGTGCCTCCACGAGTCTATTAAAAAAAAAACAAAAAAAATAATAATTCTGTTGTACAAAACAATTTTCTTGCTCTAGATACTTTATGGGGTATATTAGCCACTGAGGCACCAAACCCCCACCCATCAAAATGAATTTTAGGTTAATTGTTTGCAATCAACAATTTATTTTTGTTTTGTTTTTTTACAATTTATATATGTGTGTGTGTATATATATATATATATATATATCCATTTTTTTATTAAATGTAGCTAAAATAAATAGTTTGCAACAACTTGCTTTTAAAAATTTATAATTTTTCAGTAATACCACTAAGCCTTTCATTATTCTTCATGACTTTTATGTATTAAGAATATATTATGGTTTAATGAAATGAGGCTAAGGATTAAATTTTTGCATCATCATTGAATCACTCACCTTTAAAATGTACTGAACTAGCGAACAGCAGGTTTGTTTTTGAAGTAACACCCTTAAACAGGTCCTTGACCTTGCTGTCTGATGTTTTCTGAATAAAGTTGTTCACCTGCACCTCAGCTTCCTTTCCCTTCGAGAAGTCCACTGCTCGGACAAAAGAGTCATCAGAGAAATCTTGCGTTCCACGTAAGAAGTCTTTGGAGAGGTCAGCATCGCTATTAATGAAAGTCCACACAAGGGTCCTGAGCTCATTTCGTGATTGATCTACCTGCGCACTAATGGCCTGGAGCGTACGCAACACTGTGTGCCCATCAATGAAGTATGCACAGTCGGCCTGCTCAGACTCCAGGTTGAGTCCTAACAGCTGTTGGTAGGAAATAGCAGTCTTTTTGGATGCTCCTAGGTACAGGGTCACCAAAGCCCCAAAGGCATTTAGGGGTGACAGCAGCGTGTTGGCGTGCTTCTGTGTACGACTAAGTGCCTGGTACATGCGTAGCCCGAGTGAATTCTGCAGTTCTGCTAACACTGCAGTCTGCTGGGTGAGGTTTTTCAGGTACTCTGTGGTGCTGCTGGATCGTGTATCTGGCTCAGTGCTGTCTTGAAGAGTCAGTGGATGGACAGTCTCGATGGGCTTGTGTTCCTCATTCTGGATAACCTCACAGCTGATGTTTTCAGCGCTAAAGAGGTTGAAGGGGTGGACATACACTCGATTGGCTGTTCCCATCACAAAACAGGAAACCATTAAGAGGGCGAGAAACATCTTGTTCATCCTATTGAGAAAACCCTCCGGTGTGCCTATAGGATAGTAAACTGATTTGAGTATTAAATAAACCATAGCAAAGCTTATCGCATATTCCATGGAATTAGAATGGACATATCAGCACTTTTTTTTTGTATGAACCAACAGGGGGCTATTTGCTCTTCCACCCCCGTTTTTCACAGAATAAATTGACCAGTTTCTGCTATACAGCAGCTGCAGTCTCTGTACTGAGCTGCATTTGAGGGCAATAACCCTACTGAACCAAAGAGCAGAGAACACATGGCTTAGATAAAGGAGCAAAGAGCCAAATGAGTACATTCCAGTTCAGATTTATCATAGTTCAAATGCTCTTAGATTATACGGTGCAGAGTATAATACAAGAAAAAAGAAAGAAATTAATGCCTTTGTGACAATAGACACTTATTTTGATTTTTTTTTGTACAAAAGATTTCTGTCAAATAAATGCTGTTGTTTTAAACTTTCTTTTTTTTTTATAAATCCTTTAAAAAATATTTTAATCAGGACAAGAGCTTTCCTACATTATTATGTTGTTGTCTGTAACAACATTATGGGCAATTATTTTATTTTATTTGCATTTTTTCCATGTGAAAACACTGACTCTTTGTGACGGTAAAAAATTTAAATAAATATATATATATATATATATATATATATATATATATACAGTTGTTTATTTTATCATGCCAAAGATTACAGTCCAAAGTCCCAGAGCAAAACTGAGATGCAGTAATATGTCTGGATCAGTTATCACTGTCTAATTCAACTAAGCCAAACATTTTATCATGATTATTTAATTATAACTCTTTTTATCACAGGCATAGAGATAATCAGTCATAAAGGTGTCAAAAAAGATAAAAAGACAGATCTCCTGTTTACCTTCAGATGCTTTGCTGATTCTAGAGCGGGCTATGGTGGACTGAGGGTCTACCCAGTATTTAAATAACATATATTGCATGATGACCAGTCCACTTAGTTACACATTAACACAGTATTGAGACACTCAGATTTCCCAAATGTTCAGCTTCAAACTGGCTTCTGTGTGTTGATAAACAACTTCCTTCGTAAGAGGAAACCACACTCTACCTTAAACATGATGTCAGACTGGTCGGTGGAGAACACTAAGATATGGACGTGACTTTCATAAGATCAAAAACAGGAAACTGAGTGAGTCATTTAACCCTTTGTGAAATTGCCTAAAGACCATCTTCACTCTCCACCCTAAATAAAAAGTATACTATTTCTAAAGGCGTAAGTAGCCTAAGCCTATTTTTTTTTTTTTATATCATATCATACATCATCTCCAATACTTGGAGTAAAATATTTTTTGTTACATCAGTAAAATCTCAAACCAAACACCCAAATTGGCTAAGTAGGTCATCTTACCCTAGTAGTTATATATACTGTATATATTGGTGTCCCCACAAAAACAAAGTCATTACTTTTTTTTCCAAATGGTTAAAATTTATTTATTTATGTTATTTATTTATTTATGTTATTAATGTTATTTTAATTCATTTATTATTGTTCTTTATGAATTACAAGATGTGCAGTCTATAACAATATAATAATTTATTTAAAGTGTCTTAAATAGCTAAAAATCATGATTTCTTCTTGTCCGCATTAGTCAGTGTATTTTTTGTGATCATGTATCAATGTTATCAATATTTTATAGTACTTTTCTTTTGGCAACAGTTTATTCATTTTATTTATTAAAGCCCTGAATAGTTAATTACTTAATTCTACAACATTCAATTATTTAAAATCAAATTTTATTTTCTTAGAAAAAAGTGTGTCCACTCTGTTACCATTTTGCTTTTAAATTGGTGGAATTATCTCTCAGGATTGTGGAAGTTACAGGAAATGATGTCGCATTCACTCACTGATAAGATCTTAAGCTCTGAAAAGTATCTGTTCTCTCTCTGACAAAATAATGTACCCACAACTATAGAATGAGTGATATATATATATATATATATATTGAGAATATTAAGAAAATAAAAAATAAATCTCGCATTAGAAGTCATGTCATACAATAAGTAACATCTGCAAAAAACGAATTTGTTTTAATTTGTTACTTCAGTAAAATCCCAAACTAAACATCCAAAGTAGGGTATAGGGTATCTTACCCTAGTAGTAGTATATGTATATATATATATATATAGGCCTATATGTATATACTACCGTTCAAAAGTAAGATATTTAATGGTTTTTAAAGATGTTTCTTATACTCATCAAGGCTTCATTTATTAGATTAAAAATCCAGAAAAAAAATGTAATATTGTGAAATATTATTTCAATTTAAAATAGACCCTTCAGTGTCTTTTCTAATATGCTGATGTTTTATTATCAGTGTTGGAAACAGTGGAGCTGCTTAATAGGTTTTTTTTTTTTAGAATTCTTTGATTATTAAAATATTAAAAAGAGAAGCATTTATTTAAAATGGATAATAATGTTCAAAACTACTGTTACAGTAGATTACTGTTTCACTACTGTTCAAAAGTTTGGGATCAGTACATTTTTATTCTTTTAATATGTTGTTTTTAACTTGTTATTCATCAAAGAATCCTGAGGAGAAAAAAAGGAAAAGAAATCACAGGTTCCAGAAAATATATTTGGCTGCACACCTGTTTCCAACATTGACAATTCTAGTAATAAATCAGCTTAGAATTATTTCTGAAAGGATCATGTGACACTGAAGACTGGAGTAATGATGCTTTGTATCACAGGAATAAATTACATTTTAAAATATATTCACACAGAAAACAGTTATTTTAACTTGAAATAATATTTCACAATCTCATATCTAATCTAATTTTTAATCTAATAAATGCAGCCTTGATGAGCAGAGAAAACATCTTTAAAAACCATTAAATATCTTACTTTTCTAAAACTTTTGAACGGTAGTATATGTGTGTGTGTGTGTATGTATATATATATTCAGAATATTAAAAACCAAGAACAAACAAAATCTCGTATTAGAAGTCCGTGTCGTGTCGCCCCCCACAGGGATGATTTGGTACTGCTTGCAGCTGTAAATAGCGTCTTCCTCCGGATAGAAGTCTTTGCAGATGATTATCATTTTGATGGAGGTGTTTCCGTTTCTGTCTCATTTGCTGATGTAATACAGAGGATTATATGCAGATGAAAGACAAGCACAACTTCTGATGAGACTAGGGGAGAAGTAGCTAGTTGACTTCGTGTTTGTGAAAGTTGAGTTCTCCTAAACAGGTCAACAGAGTTCCTCATTGCAACCGATAAACTGACGGAAAAGCTCTTCAGAACGAATTTAGCATCAGATTTGATCAGCGTTACCTCGACAACAAGATTCTGGGACACTGAAAGAAATTTATTTATTTTTTTAGTAATAAAAATACAAGAGGAATGGCGGAGGAAGACAGTTTTTCATACTTCAAGACATTTCCCCAGGTGTTTCCTGTATTTCGAGTCCGTTCTTTAAGTGACACTTGGGCTTTTAAATCCAGAATATTGACCAGACTACGTTCAGCCTGCTCAGGTAGGTGAATGTTTATTTATTAATTTAGCATTTATTGTTTTTTTTTATTATTAAGTTCATTTGGTATCAGGCACAGTGTTGGTGCAGTGGTGCCTTTATCAGTAATGTTTGGTTAACTTCAGTGACTGACCTGTTAGGATATGAGAAAGGATATTTTACCGCACGATAAATGCTGCTTTTACATTAATGCTCTTCTTATTTACATTGTTTATTTTTCACATGTATAAAAGGTTCATGATGTGCGTTAGGTGCGACCCCATAGCCTATAATAAATATTGTTTCATTGACTGAAACTGGTTACAATATGTTGATAGTTATGTTTAATGTAAGACTGTGTGAAAATTTTGTCTGGTGGGCCTAAATGCAACATATTGTCCAAGCATTGGTTTCATTTTAAACCTCTTAAACAGGATACTAACAAATGCATGCAGGCTGTTGGTTTTCCTGTTGTAAAAGAAAAAATGATAAAACAATTTGTTTTCATGTGCTGCCATTGGTGCTCTTAAAACTAACTTTTTATACAGCTTACCAAGTATGATGTCTCTTGGATTCATGGTTGACATTAAACTAATCAAATCACAGGGGCTTAATAAATAAACAAACTTATAAATGGCATGTATAGCAATATTAATATGGTTTGTTTGTTTGTTAGTTTTACTTGATCCATGACATGACTGAAGTCTGTTCGTCTGTGTTTTATGGCGGCTAAACAATGTAATTCTA
>JAUMHR010000016.1:1451399-1466604 GCA_032361145.1 Enteromius fasciolatus | reverse complement strand
TTCTAAATGCTTGTGTTAAAGGTTTTGCTCTGTGGTTTCTTGTCCTACCACGTAGGAGAGATATAATTTCTAAACCAACTGTAATCAGTAAACACTTTCAGAGAAAGTTTGGTTTAAATGTTATCACCCACATTGTTCTGTAACCTTTAAACCATGCTAAATCCAGCTGCCTAGTTGTCTGACACATTTTTTTAACCACAGTCTCTGTAGATATATGAAAATGAAAGGTGATCTCATGTGGAAAGTTTTTACATGTACCGACAGTGGGAAAGTTTATATTGTTAAGTTCAGTAGTTCTGTTTCATACGTCCATTTTAAAGGTCAGATGCCCAAGGCAAGTAGAGGATGGTTATATGCTATTATAGGCTATTTGCAAATGGCTTCTGTGCACAAACCACATTTTGCAGCAATTTCTGTTTTATTAATGATATAAAGCATCATATCTTTGTATTACATGATGCACATCTTTGGTAGTGTTGAGCTGAGGGAGATATCTTTGAAAATGACAGTTTAAAACCACTTCCTGACAACTCACCTTTCAGTTAACCAGGCTCAAGCTTTTTTTTTTTTTTTTTTTTGTTGTTGTTCTGGTATAGATTCAAATTGAGTCTTTTGTAGTGAGTTCTATATGTAGGGTGCATACTCACAGAAATACATATGTTTTTTCTTATGTACGAAATATGTTGTATGAATTCAGTTAAAGTGCATCATGTGTCTGTGAACAGTTAAAGATTTCATAGTTTTGTTTCAGACATTGGCCTTCATGCTCACAGTTCAGTACAGTTTAAAGTTGACAACATTTGTAGCTTGATTTCAAGTACAGGAAATTATTGTGACTTATCCTTCAGTTTTAAAAAAGAAGAATGAATTTTGATCATCAAGATTTAAAATTCATTCTGGTTTAAAATTACGGGAAGAAGACTGATGCATTGTTATTTTACAATAATTTAAATGCTATTTAGATTTTTTTTATTAAATTCAGTTTTATTAATCTTTTTAATTACTTTTTACTATTTATATTTTCCATATCTGTTTTCAATTACAGTAAGTAAATCTAATTAAACATAAATTAATTAAACTATATTAGAATATAAAAGGTTACCTTGGCACCTAACTGAAAAAAAAAAAAAAATCAGTAAATAATATTTGTGTTTTGTTTTAGTTTCAGATTTAAGGCTGGAATACAGTTCACGACTTCTGATCAGATTTTTAAAACACTAGGCATCAAACACTTACAGACTCTGTAAATCGTGCCAAAAGAAAACCGAGCATCATAAACGAGTGAGGATTATACACTACCAGACCTTAAAAGTTGTTCCGATCACAACAAACTGACACAGAAACGTGCGCCTTCTTGCTAGGAGACACGCGACAAATAAAATAAAAAAATCAAACATGTTTCATATCCTCCGACTGGATAGAATCAATGTCTGAAGCTAAAAAAACGGAGTCTATGACCATAATACACTACCCAATTTTTTGTGGAATCTGTCCCGCTTTATTCTGCAGACTGACTTTCTTCAACTAGCGTCAACTTGTTCAGACTGTAAAATTGTGTCAAACATTGTGTAGTGTATTCCAGGCTTTAGTTCTAGTTGATCATATAATAACCCTGCACTCAAGATGACTTTGAACTAGTATATAATGTTAAAGAAAACCCCAGTAAGTAACATTCTAAAAAAAAATTAAGTGGTAGATTTAAAAAGGTGTGACTTACTGAAATCTATGTAAATCACTTGTTTACATTAGCAAACTCCATCCACTTCACTTACACTCCAGAGTTTTATAGTAGAAGTATTCCCAGGGATAATGAACAATGTAGAAAACGTATTGATTTAACTTAAATTATAAGCAGCATTACTGAATATTTAATGTAAGTACTTCTTGAAAACTACAAGCATTTGCTTTCTTTTGTTTGCTTCCATTGCAGTAACCATGATGTATTTTGCAGAATAATGTAATATAGCAAAAGAAATGGATGTTGTAATTAACCTTTAGCTATCGATAAAACACTTATTTTGAACCTAGAAATGAACCTGTGTTTTTAAATGTACCACATTATCAGCAGTTGACAGTTATTGCTGCGTTACTGGATAATACTACTGTAGATTTCAGCTCTCTACATGTCCACCAGGGGGGGTTTTCTTTCAGATTTTTTCAATGCAGTGCATCAGTTCTTGTCAGTATTGCTCTGAACCCGGTCTGATGTTTAAGAATGATTCTGTGCTGCAAACTTTTAAGTCTAACCCCATGACTGTTTTTCACAAAGCATCACATTAATAATTCATAATGTCTTGTTTGTGTTCCTGAAACCACTTACTGCTACTTAGCGTGCATCTTATTTCCTCTCTGCCAGAATCACTTCGTGATCTATGCGCAGTCTTTGCAAAGATCCCATCATTGTGTCTAGAGAGAAATGAACACATTTAAATATACATAGTTTGCATTCAATGCAACCCACACTTTATCCTTTACACTGTGCGACATGGTGAAGAGCCACAGAGAGAAAGCCTCTTTGCTCTCTGTTTGTTTGGATTAATTTGTAGGTTTTGCCTCCTTTGATGCTGGTGTGAGGATGTGTCTTCCCTCTCTGCACGCAATTAGTCACATAATGACACAGAGATGGAGGCCGGCGGAGCTGCAGAGAGAGGCTGCCCTTTTCTAACAATGTGCTGGAGACAGAACCTTTTCTGTTCTTTACCCTCTTAAAAGCTTGTTTCTCTCACCTCTGGACGATTTTTAAACAGCCTTTGAATAGAGTTTCATGACAGATGAACTGTCAGTAGAGACTTGGCATATTGAAGTGCATTCTGTAGTTGATATAGAAAGTTTTAAGTAAGTATTCGGACCCTTTGCTCAGTATTTAGTAGAAGCACCCTTTTGATCAAATACAGCCATGAGTCTGTTTGGGAAAGATGCAACAAGTTTTTCACACCTGGATTTGGGGATCATCTGCCATTCCTCCTTGCAGATCCTCTTCAGTTCTGTCAGGTTGGATGATAAACGTTGGTGGACAGTCATTTTTAGGTCTCTCCAGAGATCAGGGCTCTGGCTGGGCCATTCGAGAACAGTCACAGAGTTGTTGTGAAGCCACTGTGTTTTTCTGTCAATATGGGGTGCTGTGTGTACATTTAATGAGAAAAAAATAAATGATTTAATGATTTTAGCAAACGGCTGCAATATAACAAAGAGTGAAAGATTTAAGGGGGTCTGAATAATAAGTGTAAATTAATGCTGTTCATGAGTTGTAGTGATGTAATTTAGATCAGTGTGGGACCAACAAGATTTTTTTTAAGTGAATACTTTTATTCAGCAAGAATGCTTTAAAATGATTAAAAGTGACAGCAAATATATTTTTGCAACAATCATATTACAAAAACAAACATTCGATTAAAAAAAATCCTATTATAATGATTTCTAAAGAATTATTTGACACTGAAGACTGGAGTAATAACTTTATGACAGAATAAATTAGGCTACATTTTCGCATACAGCATATTCAAATAGAAAAAATATTTAAAATTCGAATAAAATTTTACAATATTCTTTTGGATGAATGTTTATTGTATTTTCATCCAAAAATAAAGCCTTGGTAAGCTTAAGAGACCTCTTTTCAAAATATTAGTGCATGTTCTTTGCTCTTTTAAATATATATGTATATTTTACAATATAGATATAAAAAGAAAATTCTTAATAATATTGGCATATATGCAAATAAATAGCATATTCATTATGCTGTTTAATAGAATAAAAAAACTAAAGACAACATAACAAATGTTCAGGTACATGTAGTTCTTTCTCATAGGGGCGTGAATGATTGCCAGGCAGCTATTCTTAGCATATCAGTGGTTCCTGACAAGAGCCCTTTATGTCCACCGGTCTGTCTGTCTCCTTCTCTTATTCTCCCATCCTCCTTTTCTTCTTCTTCATGTTCTGGTTGCTCTTTGGTAGGAGCGCGAAGCAGCTCTATGCGTCAGACAGTGTGGGCGTTCTCGGCAGACACACAAAGAGCACATGTGAAGATGGGCCATCATGCCTTTTATCTGTAATTGCTATGCTCTGTTGTATTTTTAGAGCTGAGAGGATGGCATCTGCATTTATGCAACATTTTATCAAAAGGGTGTTTATTTCACGATTTAGAAGCGTTTTGAGGCATTATCCGCAAGTCAATCAGTAGGGCATTATTTCGGTATGGTTAATCCCATTATGGTTATGGTTAAAAAAGCAAGGTATTGGTTGCGTAATAATGTAACCTGATGTTGCCACTTTTATAAAGGGTAAATCAGTGACAGCGCTCTTACTTAAAAAAAAGACTTGTTGTTTCCATCACACCATGTGCTTTTCTCTCAGCACTGGTTAACTTAAATAGCAAAAGGTAACTTGGCTGGGTTAAAATATCACAGTCTAGTTTCACAGTATCCTAATAGCACACAAGACTATCTCTCTGTGTTGCTATGATTTCGTAAACGCAAAAGTGCTGTTTCAACAACACCGGGAGCACCAATTAATTGCTCTCGGAAGTGCTGATTGGACTTTGACACCACTTTTTTTTTTAACAAATATCCCTATTGCTGTGTGTTCTGCTTAGTTGAGATTACTAGCATTAACTGCTACTTAAGACACCTAACTATGGACCAAACATTCCGTCTTAGGATAAGGTTCCTGTGATTCAACTGTTAGTTAGTAGATCTTTGTTTGTACATGTATGGTTCAACTTCCTATTTTATGGTTCAAACAGGCATGACTGATTGTAAATGTATGAGAAATAGGACAACCACTACAAAACTCATTTTTTAAAATTGGTATTTATGAGCATTGATGCTGTAGTTTAGGTGTGCCCAACCCTGCTCCTGGCGATCGACTGTCCTGCAAAGTTTAGCTCCAACTCTAATCAAACGCACATGCCTTTAATTTTCTAGCTATCCTAAAAAACAAAATTAGTTGCTTCAGGTGTGTTTGATTAGAGTTGGAGCTAAACTTTGCAGGACAGTCGATCACCAGGAGCAGGGTCTATCTATGTATTATGTATGGTGAAAACAATGTACTTCTCTTTGGTGATGTATGCAGGACTTCAACCCTGCCCCTCTGCAATCCACTTAGCTTACATTCATGTATCTCAAAATCCTATCAACTACTGAAGTTCCTGCAACTTCCTGTGCTACATTACTAGACCTAAACATTGTATGTGTTAACGTGAGACCAGTGAGATAAAATCACTTACTAACCTTACTGTGCAAAATTTTGTGCACCAGTAAACGTTTTTGCCGATAATTTTGCATGATGCTCTTAATACCCCGAAGCCTACTACTGTACTGCAAATGCAGTCTGTTCTGACTGATTTTCTGTTTAAATGACAGCATGTCGTAGCTGCTGTTGAATAGATCTTAAATGCGAAGTACTGTAAGGTGTAATTTCTGCACAACGGCTGTCAGCAAATGGATTTATGAAGAGTTCAATTACATACTGTTCCAATAGATTTTCAGGGGAAGCCACAAATGTCTTGCATATAGTTGTCTTTGTTATGCTGGGATAAAGGAAGACTTGCATGCATCAACTTAAACTGGAATAGAAATGCAACACAGTTAAACTAATCCATTTGGATTTCTTGTTTTAAACTGCAACAAGTGGAACAATAGCAGTATAATGCTTCTATAGGGAATGTACACAGCCAAGTTAAGGCTTGACTTTGCCTGCTCAAAATACAATGCTGTATAAATGCCAGACTACAATATACTGCTCTGATCCACCTTAGCCCCTAGATCAAAGAATACACATGTAAATGCTTGGTAAATGCATTCATGCCATCTCTGAACAGTTTTAAACTGCAAATTCTAATGCTATTTCAAAACCACTTTGGGGTGTAAATTTGACCTCATCTCAGTGTTCACTTAAGGTGTCTTTACACAACCAAGCTATCATTGCTTTGTTCCTTCCAAGTAGGTTAATAAAAACGTCTGAAATTAAGTGATGTGTATGTTCAAGGAAAATGTCCATATTCAAAATTGAATAAACTGTAATCTCTAGCTTCTGCTAACTAATATTGTTTATAAATTTTAAATATGGATGCCTTTTTTTAAACTTTTACTACAGAAAGAATTCATTTACCCCCTGGAGTCATGCAAACTCTTAATCGTGGATGGATGCACTTTGAACATTTTCTAACATAACTATGATTGTATTCGTCTGAAAGTCATATACACCTAGCCTTAATTGAACTGTCAATCTTTTGTCATCACTTTTGTGTCTTGAACTGTCCCTTTAAATAAAGAGTGAAGGCATAATGCTACATTAAAGCCAGACTAGATTATACCTGCTCTGACCCACCTCAAACCTACTATCAAAATGTACAGTGGTAATTGCTGCGTAAATGCATTCATGCCACCTCTTAGGAGCATTAAACGATCTGTGTAAAGACACACCAGAAGCACTTCTGTGCCACCTTTGCAGTGTAAGTTTGGAATTATACGATATCATCCAGTGAACTCGTGTTTCCTGAGAATAGTGCTTCTGCAGTTGCTTTGACCGATGCGAAGAAAATGTTTAGGTTGATGTGAGAACTCAGCCTACAGGGGTGAGTTTTAAAAACCTACTTGCAAGCAGTGATTCATTCTCTCTGAACTGCTGTCAACTCCTGACGTCAGCTTGCAACACGAAAATAGATTTAGAAGAAACCGTTACAGATTCTCACCCACAAGTTACACGCTATCAAGCACACTTGTTCGAGTCCCTGCCCGGCTTTGACCCCGACGTGGCTTACTTTCCTTTGGAATGTAGCACATCACACACACCGGCAAGCACTTCACTTTTGTGCCTCAGCACGCAGCGTGTAAAACAATTTAACACTGGGGATAAGACCATAGTCATCTGTTTCAGCGGGACGCGAGTAATTTAATGAAGGCTATGGAGCTGCCTTGCGCTACATCAACTCACCCCTCCTCCTCACCCTCATTCCCTGTAGCTAAAGGAGATAGCTGAAAGCCCCAGTGGACTGGGAGGTTCCACTTGATGGGCTCAGACTGGCTCAGTCAGCTCACTTTAATGGAGGTAATGGCTGTTTGTCATCCTCAATCCTTCGCCGCTCTTCCTGCCGCGCACTACTGCAGAGAAGAAGGCTGCGAAAGCACCACAGGAAGTGAGGAGAGATAGTGAGTGAGTGAGAGTCAGGGAGAGAGAGGGAATCCGAGAGAAACAGTGAGAAAGGAAACTGTGGACCATCTCACTGGAGCAGTTGATTTTTTTTTTTTTAAATCCTTCCAGTCATGGAACATGCCTGTAAGTCTTCAACTTCTTGACATTTTGAAGTGTGTGTATGTGTGCATGTAGATAGTTATAGTGCTCTGCTTAACTGAGTTAGTTAATAAAGTTTTTATTAGGCTTTAATATGATCAGTTAAAATAGTGTTTTAGTTTGAGGAGGGGAGTTAGATTGTCATGGTGTGATATTGATGGTTTGTTGGCACGTGCACATGCTCTTTTACGTGCCTCACATTGTATTGATGTTTTCATTATCGGCTAACATTCTGGGAATCCAGCTAGCGGGATGTTTAATCATTGAATAAACACACACAGGCTAAGCGCTGGTGCTGTATTACTGTCCTATTTTTGGTTTGTGTTATGAGATGCTCGATTGGATTTGCAATGCTTTTTGTGTGTCAAAGCATGGAAGCGCTGCTTGTAGGTTCGACCTCTTATTCTGTCATTTTTATTGGCAGCAACAAAACAATCTGACAGGGATATGATTTATCTGTGTTTCTGTATATAGTAAAGTGAAAATTTTGATATAACTTTGATTGTAACATCACAGGTGTCACAAATATGGAAACAGAGTCAAAGTTTGTCTGTTTGCCAATCAAGATCCTACAGCTTTGATATCATGTTTCCCCACCTGAAATATATTCTGATGTCTTATGTGTGTGATTGTGGCTCACACAAGGGATCCTCCCTCCTCTGGGTATTTTGCAAGGCAAATTCATATTTGTTTGGGAGTGGTTTGTAAAACCTTTGAGATTTGGTGTTTACATACGAGCAGGGTTAGTTTTTCATGGCAGGAGTGGAGATGTGGGTTATTGATGCTATGAAAAAGTTAGTCACAGAGTTACTGAACAGTAAAATAGGTGCAAGCTGTTGTTAAAATAAGAGGCATGTGACTGCCTGTTAGTCATCTGTTAGAGGTGAGGTTGATAATATGTGTAAGATTTTTCAAATAAAACACCTTTGAGCAAGTTATTCCACATGTAACCCAACAAATCAGAAATGCTGTAAAATGACTGTTAAAGGTACAGCGAATGGAAAAAAAAAAGTTTTATCAAACAAGAGATATCTACAGTCTAACAAAAGGTGTTTTATTTTACATGGAGTGTCTTCTTATGGGGGCAGCCATTTTGAGATTACATGAATACTACTTCTCTTCCCTCAGTAATGCCTGACACTCACTTGTACACAAATGATGGCATGGCAACATATGTTTTTCCATTAAACCAATTTCTTCTTCATTTTTTAGTTATACAAGAATAACTTGTACAGCCAATTAGAATCCTTCACGTTGTTACATTTTGTTAGTAAAAGCCCAAGATGTTTTTATATCAGCCAGGGCAGAGTACAAAATAACATCAGGCAGTAATTAATAGCTGTGAAAATGAACTGGTATATATTGATATTTACAATATTTCTTCATGTCTACTTAACAAGTGCAAAAGAATAAAAATGAACAGCTTACTAATGTATATGTGTACAGTACCCGTATCCTGTCACATAAATCTGAAGTAATTATGTGTTTAACTGAATGATGCACAGCGCTACACCTAATGACTATTTCCTCGTTTTAGTGTCCTGGTAATACTTCTTATCACTGTGCAAGTCTCCTCTTAGCAGGTGAACGGTGTTAGTCCTCCCAATGCTGGGAGCATCATCAGCATCTGTTTCCCTGCTTAGTGAAACTTAATGCTCTCCACTCCCCTTGCGATGTACTATTATTAAATGTCCCAGATTTTCAAATAAGAGCCATCCGTGCTGGGGAAAAACACTTACAGGCAGGATGTCAAGTATTGATCGAGCAAGGTTTGCTGTACCTTGTTGTGCTCCATCATTGGGTAAATGGCCCAACAGGAGCCAGTTGTCTACAAAAACATTTCCAGCAATACATCATCTGGTGGTTTGTGCAGGCCGTATTTGAAATGTTATATTTAGGTGATGCTTGGTTAACAAAACTGTTTCATGCATCATAATTAAAGAAACATGCGCGAGACCATTATCTTCAGATCTTGCTTAAATTTGCAGGGTTGATTCTGTGGTTTAGATATTTGCATATCATGAGGAGCTACAAGAATCTTGACACGTTATAACTTTTCTCTGGGTTTAGAGTTAATAAATAAATCATCTGAGCAGAGGAAAGAACTAAATGGCATCACTTAAACAATAATTACCTGCTATTTTGTGCTGAGAATGGCAGTTAATAATTAATGAGCGTTTCCTTCGTTGTTTCCAGTGATGTTGCAGAAGACATGAAGTGATTATTATAATACCTTACCTTTAATAATATAAGGGGGCAGAGATAGGGTTAGGTGAGCTGATGAACAGTGTATTAAAGACATAGACATCGCATCAACATTTGAGGGCTGTGTTTGTTTTGATGGGTTGCAAAGAGATCCGCTTTGCCGTTATTAGCTGTATGCCATTACTGTCTTCCCATATGCACTTAGGCTGCACTCTAAAGCAAATGGACAAATTTTTCTCTCTACACAAAGTCCAGACGTCTGCCTCTTGGGATATCGGACTACATTGGAATTCAGATTAAGCTCCTTAAATGTTCTCAAAAGAGTTCAGGTAGGGCATGTGGACAAACAATTTGATTGAACAGATTTGCGTACTGTGATAAAGGTTCCTGACATTCAGAGCAGCACTGGCTGTGATTCACACAGAGGGCTTTAAATGATCATATAGCATCACAATACATGCAAAAACATCCACAAGCCATATACCGCTCCCGAGCTGTAAGTAGAAATGTGTGTGTTTTACCCAAATAGGACATTTGCATTCAGACTGCATGCACTTAGCCAATAGGTGGCAGCGTTCTCCGAGTATAGTGTCAGGGTATGAGGAGGTGTGTTGTGATTTGGTGACTCACCATACGCCCCTTCTGTTTTTAAACCTGGGTCGAGGCCATAATCGATGCATGTCAGGAGCTTGTTATAGAATACCATGATACACGTCTTTTATTTTTTGTATGCATACTAATTCAGAATAGTTTTCCAGATATATTCTTTAGCACGGAGATATTCATCACACTATTTCCAAGGTTATTAAGCTAAAAATAAACCAGTTGTTTGGCATGATCACAGTCTCTATATTAAGGTGTATTTCACCTCTGCAGAATACATGGAAAATCAAGATGATCTTGAATGAATGTGCCCTTACAGCTGTATTCTTTTGCCCGTGTGTTAATCATTTGTGTATAATTTGTGATTTTTATGAATGTGGGTTTTCAGAGTGCACAAGGTTCTCTGTCAGTGTTAACTGAACAGATGCAGACAGACCGTGATATCAGACTGACATGCCACCCTGACCACAGGCAGGCCATTTAGGGCTTCTGCTAACCCAGCAAAAGAACAACAAAAGTGACAAGTAAGACTAGCTATATAAAAATGTATATAGTAAGTCTTAGTATATAGTAAATTTAGTTATATATACACAATATAGGTTACTAGAATTTTAATGGTTGAAGAAGCACTGCTTTAGATTAGAACTAGCTGTATCAGGTATGTCCAGCTGTTGGAAAGAGTTGACAGATTTTACTTAGCCGTTTTGGTTTCCCCTATTTGGGTTAGTGACTGTTATACTAAACCTCTATACTACTCAGTCACCCCTCTTGAATAAAAAAATAATAATTCCACACATTCAGTAACAAAACCATCATATAAAATAAGAAAGACTGCATGAACTAAGATTACACCAACTAATCACACCATTTCCAGCTGCTTGTACTCAGGGCTGTGGTGTTATGATGGGAAGGAGGACCTTCAGGAAGAGGGGAAGGGGTGGAGAGCTCACACTTGATGAGAACATTCAGCTTTGCTGTGTGCAAAACAATAGCTCACATCTCCAGAGTAGACTTGTTTTTGTAAGGCTTCCTGCTTTGAATCCCACCCACCACTTCTGGTTTGGAGGAGGAGGTTGGGGGAGAGTGCGAGGCCTTAAGTCTGTGGGGCTTTTGGCCTTTTTTGACGAAAACAAAGCATTAGCCGCAAACAAACATGAAGATTATAGCAATGTTAATATTTGGTGGTATGAAACCTGTCAATGCGCATTCTCATGGGATGTAAAGGAGAAATTGAACCAGAGGTTGTCCTTTTGTCTTTCCTTTTTATGTAAAATATAGAACTTTGACATCCTAAAAAATATATGTAGTATCATATAAGTGAGAATTGATCTAGTTTTTGGTTGTCGTAAGGGATGTGTCTCAGTATAAGGTTTTGAATCCAGTGTTTTAAATTACACACGTGTTTTTGCTAACATTGGTTTTATTTGTTGGGTTAAAACATCTAAAATGGTCAAACTCTGAAAATGGTCTCATTGTGAAGAATAAAACCTCAATAACATTTAGTCATTTTCATTCAGGTTAGGATGGGGCAAGTTGTCACAGGTTTGAAATGTTTAAATTTTTGCTTTATTTAGTAGTTCAAATACAATAGATAATACTATTGTTTGCCAATAATGTTTTTTTTTTTTTTACAATTTAGATTTTTCAGTAAGCATTACTATTAGCTAGGCATGTATTTTATTATATATATTTTTCTTAAATATGTGTGAAAACCTGTCCTGCTATTGAAGGTCAGTGTTAAGGGATGTGTCTTTACAGAAACTACTGACTGGAGTAAAAAAAAGTAGTGTTATGCAAGATAATCATGTCTTGAAATAATCAGGAATGATCTTTAGTTTTTATACAATATTAATATTTTATACAGCTTTATTGATTTGGTTGGATGGTGGATCAGGGAAACATTTACACCGTCATTTCTTGATCAATAATAATAATAATAACATTTTCAACAGAATAAAACATGTTTTTATTTTCATTTTACAGTCATCATACAGTAAAGCAATGTAGTCAAGAATAGCATGGACGCTGATCTAGTATTTTCTAATGATGTCACTTTTGGCCAACACATTACTCGCATATATTTCCATGCTTTAAGCAGGGCTGAAGCGAGGAGGGGCTTGAAACTTCCTCCTTATGACCTCTGACTGCTTACAATCTGCAAAAAGGAATGACAGGCATTTCAATCCGGAGATTCAGAGTTCGATTGCGTGTCTTGCGACTTCACAAAGTATGGAAAAGCTCTTTTGAGAAGCAGCTCTCGGAGTTGGAGGAGTGAAATGAGTCTCCTGTTATGTCGATCCAGAGGGCTTTGTTGCACAAGTTTTTGGGGCGTCGTATGATTTTTGTTTAGCGGCCCATTGAAGATCGACATGGGCCAGACATCTGTCTCCAGCTTGTCTCAGAGAGCGAGCGGTAAGTGTCTGGAAGGGCTTGTTCTTCATTCACTGACCCGCTGTTTACTCACCCACGCCGCTGTCTCAATCAACGCTTAGGGAGGGAAGACTAGTTGAGTCCATTTCCGCCGCAGACCAAGTTCATTATCAAGTTTGATATTTGCACGTTTGCTTTCACGTAGTCTGCTGCTACTCGTGAGAAGCGACGAAGTAACATTGCTATTTTAACGTTCGAAGCGAGCGCATGGATTTTGGTTTGTCGCGTGCAGTGCGAGCGATCAACAAGTGGGACTTTGTCAAGCGCATCTTTCGCGATTTTGAGGCGTTTGTGTTGAGGGATTAGTTAACAGTAACATCCTTACTTGACGAGGACGAAGAAAAATAAAAGTGCTGGCTCGTGCATTCAGGAAATGATTGTTTCACTCTGTTCTTTTGCTCGCATGTTGTTTGTCGTAATATGTGCTGTCAAGGCGATGTTAAAAATATACTTCCTAATTCGTGCCAGAGCGCATAGTGTAAGATATTTTTAACGGTAGATCGATACTTTGTCAACTGTAAGTTACCATACTAAAACAATACATACATATAGGCTACTTAAAATCAATGCAAAAAAACATCACAGTTGATCATATTCATTTTTTTAATTGTTGTTGTGCAGTATTTTTTCTATCTGTTTTATGTTTGTCAATGACACTCTGCCAATTTGTAATTAGCTCACTGCTCCGAAAACTTAATGTGGCCTTCCATTGTTCTAGCCTACATCCTTTTATTATTGCATTTTACAAATATAAGTATACATTTTTAATAAATTGACATGCTATTTCATCCTGGAATTGTATTTATAGTATAAAAATGATGAATGGCAGCTACTGCCGTTTTATCAATTTTTTTCCACAGTGCAGTTGTTGTTCATTATCAAAACCCAAGTTTAAATTGCAGATTTACTGTTTTTTGGGTTCATTTAAGTCAAGTTCATGTTTAGCTTCTCTGGAGACTGTTGAGATTAAGATTGTTCAGTTTAAGCTATTTATATAAAGAAAAACAAACAAACAAACAAATAATGTAACAGAAACGTCTCGGTATACACCACAGTCTAGTTTCAATAGCTACAGTTGCAAGCAAGTACTTAACAATGCAGTGTTACTGTAATCTTAAGCTTCTTTCTTCACCAAATGTTGAATCACGAGCCACTGCCTTCATTTCCCTGTAATTATTTGCCAGAGTGTTGCGATATAAAAGCTTCTGTTGCTATAAGTTTACAAGCTCTCAAAGGAAGGTTGATCAGATGTTATTTTTGTGTCCTCATAAACAGCATGCTTATTATGTTTTAAATAAGACTGGATTTAATGTTTTACAATGTTTTGATTTCATTTGTGATGTTTAGCGAATGACCGGATATGAAAGGCCATAGAAATTAATGAAGATAAATAAATAATTTTGACCTCTCTATTAATTAGATCCTGAATTCATCACTAGTTTTTTCTTTGGTCTAGTGTTTTTTTTTTTTTTTTTTTTAAATAATCGTTTTAAAGGAAAGCGAGCATTTCCTTTCTGTAAATAGAGGAACAAAGTGTTAAGTGAAATGTGCCTATTGTTTTTTCATTGGTATTATGAGGAACTGAGGCTGTGGGATTAGCTTATGCTGCAAGCAATTATTAATGCAAGATTTAACATTTGCTGTGGGTTTAATGCACTTACCGGATGTCAGAAAACAGACGACAATCACTCAAAGAGTAAATTTAACTGACAACTTTAACTATCTAACTATCAACTTTAACTTTAACTATCAGCATAAGTGTCATATGTGTCATTTTTAGCAATCGCACATCTCTGCAGCTGCTTTGTATTTATATTTAGAAGCATAAGGAAAGTCAAATGTGTGATTGTTCTGTCAGAAATGCGCTGTTAGGGATGTTGATATGAGCTTCACTGCAATATGACTCCCATGCACTTTTTAACCCTTAAGTCTCACATGCCTTCTTTGGAAGCCTTGGAGGTTTGAATAACTGATGCCTTCTGTTTTCTGGTTATCATGATTATTTGTCAAGTTTCATGCGTTTTCAGTGGCCTCGCTTTATAAAGAGGAAGTGAGCAATTCCGTCAACTGTACAACCTCAAATGTGATTTGTTATAGATGGTATTTGCAGCAAATTTGCTATATTGTGGATCTGGATGCAGTGTATATTATGTTTGCTTGTTTCATTGAGAGTTCAGGGTTTGTTTGTTTATTTGAGCCCTCCAAATGCTCTCAGAGCGGTTCTGCGCATATATGTGAACAAACTAAGTGATCTCAGACCCCCTAAAAGGACCCAAAAGTAAACCATGCTCAGATGACCTCCGGACGTTGAGGTTCCAGTCCACTTTGTATTTCACATCAACATGTATATCTGAAGGCTTGGGTGAGAGTTACATGTGTGAATGACCTGCATCTGTGTGTCTCTGTTTATAAGCAATAGAACTGTGAGTTTAGTTACTTTTGAAAATATCTCATCTCTGAGTACGAGGGATTCAGTATCAAAGCTGTTATATTAATAAAAATTTGCGGGGCTTCTTGACAAGACATTTCTGTGCTCCTGCATATGTGTGCACTCTTTTCTTTGTGCGAGTGATATACGTTTATGTACACGTGTATAGTATACATACTTCTGGGGACAATTTTGAAACTAAAAGTGAGTAAACCTGACAAAAATGCTCTTATTTGTAGAACGGGTATAAAA
>JAUMHR010000016.1:1429404-1445563 GCA_032361145.1 Enteromius fasciolatus | reverse complement strand
AGGAAAATCTCAACCAGGCAAACTCGAGAAGAGCTCATAAGAAAAGGTGTTCTTATTCCAGACCAAGGTGAGGTTTTGTGAAGTCAATGTGATAATGAGCATTCATGGATTGCCATCAACTCGTTTTCTGTAATATTAAAACAGTGCTCTGTACTCAAAATAATAAAAGCTAAGCACTTCCTGGACTAACTGCTCCTATCCAACATTTTAAAATTGACTGACTTTGTGAGAACAACAGAATCCCTCCAAATCTTTAGAATTTCATTCATACTTTTATTAGTCTTATTTGGCCTTCTGTTGAGCTCTCAGTCTTACATGAGGAAACCAAAGCTTTTTATAAGGATATCTGAGGATTGACTTTATATTAATGCAAACAAAATTGTGTTTTTACTGAATAGCAGGCATATAGTCTTGATTACATGGAGACTGAGTTATGTTTGCCTATCTTTAGATGATCCTTTGAACACCGAGACTTTGAATGGTCATGCAGTGCCCAGTGGAGTTACTGAAAAGGTCAAAGTAGACATTGAAACAGCAGAACTGGTCCCTGAAGAGAAACCAGACTCGGACCCAGAAGGTACTGTTTTCAAAATAAAGGTTCTGAATCTTCAACATGAGTTTAACTGAATTACTAATTACTAAAGACTAATCCCCCGTATCTTTTGATGTATTAAGCTCAAGCCACTAATAAGTTAAATTATTTAGTGGATGGTCCCTTCATGGGTATTTGGCATGCTCATGTTGTGGTCCTTCAGTTTCTTTACAACGTTTTGTTGACTGCATGAGCAAAGTGATTTAAAAATGTTGTTGCAGTGTAATGTTTGCACATTACGCCATCCATATCATTTCATATCATTGTTGCTGAACATTAGTAAAATCAACACTTGTACTGTAAGTGTAAATGAAAGACTGGCAGTAAGACTATAGTGTGTGTTGTTTAGAGGAAGTTTGAGCAGCTTTGGAGCAGTGTTCAGTCAAACGTAATGAAGATGTGAAGTTTTTAATAAACTCCACAATTGATGTTGCATTTAGAGAAGGGAGGTTTTCTGAAATGGTCATTTCCAGAGTGTGTTTGGTTTTAGTCAATGTTTCAATGAAAATGTCTACATATGTCTTTAACAGACTTCTCTTGATCCCCTTTAGTTAATATACTATTAAAATATATTAAAACTGTTCAATAATAATCTCGAATGCTTCGTATTGAAAAAACATTCTTTTAAGAAATGGGCATTATGTCATCTAGACTGATTTCATTTTGGATTTTTAAAAATATTTTTGATCCGAGCTATGGGCAGAAGTTGTGGCCACAGTCATAAGATGAGCAAGGGCAACGTCACAACTGTATTTTCATCATAACTCTTGCTTTACTGTTCTACAACAATTCTGTAATTGTTTCCACCACTTTTTCTCCCACAAATGAGTATCGTTTGCTCTTCATGGGGCTAATCTTGGAGAGGCCTTTGGCAATGGATTCAGTAAAGCATTACACCACTTGAGGGGTTTCCACTGTTCCTAAAAACTGTTATAAAATGCTTTTCTAAAACCGTACCAATAGCTTAAGACCAATGTTTAATAAATAATAAACCAAATGAGTTACTACAAATTATATATAGACACATTACCATTCTAAATTCCAGAATTTGAAAATTTTCACTAAGCCTGCATTTATTTGATAAAACACAGTAAAAACATTAATTTTGTGCAAAATTATTATATTATATAATAATAATAATACATAATAAATTATTAAATATATTTATTATTTCCATTTTTATGATTTGTTTTTAACATATTATTACAACCACTAATACAGTAATATATAATACAAACTACTTTTCCTATTTTACTATAATTAAAATGTAATTGATTCCTTTAATGTCACATGATCAATCAGAAATCATTATAATATGCTGATTTGCTGCTCATTTAATATTTCTTATTATTATCAATATTGAAAGCGTGCCTCTTAATATTTATTTGAATGAAACCATAATATTTTTTTTCAGGATTCTTTGATGAATATTATTATTTATTTGATGTAACATAATATTATAAATGCTTTCACTGGCACTTTTGATTAATCAAATGCATTCTTGCTGAAAAAAATTATACGTCATGATATATTACAGTATTGTAGGCTGTTTTAGTGTCACTACTTTAGTGCTGACACGATCAGAGCTTTGTTGTGAGGGTCTTCTTTAGTCAATAACAGTTTAGGGTGCGGTGCTACTCTGTGCTTCTGTAGAGAGGAAGGACAGCAAGTTCAGCTCGCATCCCAGTGAGTCAGCCGCTCCAAAAACCCCTACTAAAAAACATCAGGCCTCAGTACAAAAGCCCACCGGCGAGGCCACAAGCACAGCCGTGAAGAAAGGGGGCCAAGCAGGGGGTAAAAAGGTAACCAAGAGCACCAATAAGCAGGTCTCCGCTCCTCCACCCAAACAAACCACACGAACTGCCGCTCGTGGCAATGGTAAGTACACGTGTCAGTCATGTGACTAGAGCATCGTGTTTGCATGCGTGGTGAAAAAACTCAGCATGGGGGAGTCCTGTTTGCATCTCTTTCCCCCTTAACGGTATCACTGGGAAACAACTTGGTCTTTGTAAACGTTTAGAAAAGGACCTATAAGCATTATTTGAGAAGGGAAATGCATAGTTTGCTAGACAGCTTTTTTGGTTTAACTAGCTTGGGATTGGTGTCCAGTACTGTGCAAAGTGACATCATGACTCATTTGTGACCCAGTATGGCTTTCTTGTGTGTTGTTATTGTGCTTGCCTTACATGTCTACTCTCTCATTGTTTAAACGCATTATAATCTTTTATTGATGTTTGCTTTTATGTCTGAATATAATAGTACAATAAATGTGTTGCATTTTGCATGTAACTGGGACTTTGTGCATGAACTACTCCACACATGTAATGTGTGGGCTTATTGTTCCACACTGTGCTATTCATTTGTCCTTTTGCCTATCCATTGTGTGTCTCTGGTCTCATCATTGGTGGCTTAAAGGCTTCCTCTTTTAACTGATAAAGCATTTTTTTGTCTAATTATTCAAATGATTGAATGAAAACAAAACAAAAACATTTTTGCGTTTTAAAGTTTTACAGTGTTTTGTTCTTCCTGGCTCTTGTGACTGTTCACAACTGTTGTCATTGGTCAGCAGTGACTTTTACATAGGTTGTTTGTTTTTAATGAAACCTACATGTAAATATACACCATGTTTTTATTATATTTTCATTTTTTTGTTCTGTACTTATCTTTTCTTCTGTTTTATTCTTAAAAAAACATTGAAAATGTCAGCATTGGTGTCTCTATTAACTCATTATTACAAGATCTATATAATTCCCTTGATTTTCTTTACAGCCAAGCCTTCGAATCCGAAGAAAACTGCAGGCACATCCAAGAGTTCCTCTCAGGCCTCAGGACAATCTTCTTCATTGACCAGCTCGAAGACCCCAAAGAACCACACTTTAGAAGCACAACACAAGTCTGCCAAGAAAACTGAACCTTCCAGGTCACCACGGCCCCCTTCCAAAACCCCATCAGAGACCACGGAAAGCTCTTCTAAAAAGGACCAAAAGAAAAAAGAAGTGACTTCCAATATTCAGAAGGCTGAGGAGACATCTCCGAATGGGAAGGTTGCCGGTCGCCTCTCTGAGTCTTCTGCAGAGAAGGACAAAAAGCAACCCTATGTTAACCAGACCACAGAGGAAACATCCTTCGCTGGATCTTCAAATGGACTTCCTTCAGACTCTTTAGGGCAGCCTGTGAGCACAGAGAGTGAAACGGAGAAAGACAGGGCAGCAGCAGACCAGACACAGAGGTCAGTTTACAAGTGTTGTCATTTTGCGTGTGAATGTTTAGTATCACTTTGTAAACTCTGTATGTCCTCCTAATGTTGTGCTGTTCAGGTTATATAACACATGCGTGTCTGTGTGCCATGTGCTCTTACTGTGTATTCTATCCCCTAAAGGTAATATGATTGTTGCAGCTGAGTCATCCTCTCTGTCATCCACCAATCAAATGTTTAATGAGATTGTGTTTAACTTCAAAAGCATGGGGTCAAGTCTATATTTATTTGATCAAAAATACAGCAAAACCATTACTTTTTTCTATTTTAAATATATTTAAAAATGTATTTTGTTACTGCGATGACTAAGCTGTTTTTGTAGCATCCTTACTTATATTCTTATTAAATACTTTGCATATTTGTATGTGCTGACAACAAAATCACAAAATTTATCAATGGAAATCAAATTTATGAACCCATGGAGGTCTGGAATTGGAGTCACACTCAAAATTGAAGTGAAAAAACACACTACAAGCTGATCCAACTTTGATGTAATGTACTTTAAAACAAGTCAAAATGAGGCTCAGGAGTTGTGTAACCTCCCTACAACGCCTGGGCATGCTCCTGATGAGGTGTCAGATGGTCTCCTGAGGGATCTCCTCCCAGACCTGGACTAAAACATCCGTCAACTCCTGGACAGTCTGTGAGCAAGACATGATGTCCCAGATGTGCTCAATTGGTTTTAGGTCTAGGGAACGGGCGGGCCAGTCCATAGCATCAATGCCTTCATCTTGCAAAAACTGCTGACACTCTCCAGCCACATGAGGTCTAGCATTGTCTTGCATTAGGAGGAACCCAAGGCCAAACCCCGCCCCAACATATGGTCTCACAAGGGGTCTGAGGATCTCCTCTCGGTACCTAATGACAGTCAGGCTACCCAGACTGTCACATGTGCTCAGTGTGAACCTGCTTTCATCTGTGAAGAGCACAGGGCACCAGTGGCGAATTTGCCAATCTTGGTGTTCTCTGGCAAATGCCAAACGTCCTGCACAATGTTGGGCTGCAAGCACAACCCCCACGTGTGGATGTGGGGCCACCCTCATGCCCTCATACCACCCTCATGGGGTCTGTTTCTGACGTTTGAGCAGACACATGCACATTTGTGGCCTGCTGAAGGTCATTTTGCAGGGCTCTGGCAGTGCTCCTCCTGTTCCTCCTTGCACAAAGGTGGAGGTAGTGGTCCTGATGCTGGGTTGTTGCCCTCCTACGAACTCCTCCATGTCTCCTGATTTACTGGCCTGTCTCCTGGTAGCACCTCCATGCTCTGGACACTACACTGACAGACACCCAAACCTTCTTGCCACAGCTCACATTGATGTGCCATCCTGCAAGAGCTGCACATTTGTGCGGGTTGTAGACTCCGTCTCATGCTACCACTAGAGTGGAAGCACCGCCAGCATTCAAAAGTGGCCAAAACATCAGCCACAAAGCATAGGAACTGAGAAGTGGTCTGTGGTCACCACCTGCAGGACCACTCCTTTATTGGGGGTGTCTTGCTATAATTTCCACCTGTTGTCTATTCTGTTTGCACAACAGCATGTGAAATTGATTGTCAATCAGTGTTGCTTCCTAAGTGGGCAGTTTGATTTCACAGAAGTGTGATTGACTTGGAGTTACATTGTGTTGTTTAAGTGTTCCCTTTATTTAGTAGTACAGTACATTATCATATGATTGTATGTATAATCAGCTTTTTAGCTGGACCTACAGCATTACAGCCTTACAACTGCACTGAAAGGCTTACGTGATGATGAATTAGGGTGTATGTAGGACAATGATTTGAATATGTTCACCTCTCTTCCATGTTTGATTATGTAAACTGATATCTGCTCATCCCTATGAGTGTTTCAGCTAGACTAAATGAGTATTTTGCTTTTAGGATTGTTGGAACAGATGAGGGAGAGAGACAACAAACTGTCAATGTGGAAAATCCAGATGTGACTGTCATTCCTGACTCTGTTCGAGAAAATCAGGGCAACGACTCCGATTCAGATGGACCTATACTCTACAAGGATGATGAAGAGGAGGATGAGGATGACGAGTATACCTCTAGTATGTGTTCAAAGTTTTTAGATCCCAACCCCCTTTTTTTCCTCTGTATGTTCATTCACTAAAGCCATTTAAAAAGACACCTGAGCTCAATTTTGTACCTGAAAGGCCTTAAGTATGCAGCTTATATGTGTATTAATTGAGAGTATTCTAGCAAAGGTGTGTCTTCAGCTCAATGTTTATGCATAAACGACACAACAGAACAGGTAAGATATTTCCAAGAGCTTTCATTCTTGGTATCTGCATTTGAATATTTTCTTTTGGATCACAGCTTTGCCAAAATTCTTTAAAGCTACAAGCCTTTAGTTTGTCAAACTGGAAAAACGTGCTGTCTAGTCAGCATTGCTTTCTGACATGCTGGTTACTGCAGACACACTGCAATCTGAAGATGCTTCACTGGTGTCAGAATGCAAATATGTTTGTGTTTTTAGGGTTTCGCTGATACTGATGTACTTTTTTTCAGAGAAAATAAGCCAATGATAATATTCCTATTATGACTGATAACTAATGAATGGCAGATATTGAAATTGTTTACTATTTTGACCTAAGCAGCTAGGGAAAAAAACACACATACACAAAATCTTAAAATTAATATGCTGGATGTAAATTAGACATCACAACATTATAATTATGAAAAGTTTCATTTTAAGTTTTGCAAAAAAAAAAATTGCATTTACAATGTTACATAAGTTGTGTTTTTAAAATGAACATTAAAGGGATAGATTCATTTCGTCACAAATCTGTATCTGTGTTGATCATAAAAGAAGATATTATGAAGAATGCTGGTAATCAAACCGTTGATGGTCCACATTGATTTTCATAGTATTTCATCCCTAAATTCTTCAAAATAACATCATCATAATAAACTCATACAGGTTTGGAACAATGAGGATGAATAAACGATGACAATAAAACATTTTCCTTAAAGTGCATTTACATTACCTTTGCTTTCATCAACAATCAAAACCACAATTAAATATTGCAACATTAGCAAGCATATACAAATATATATCTATTCATCAACCTGTAACGACATCAAAAATAGCTCTAATATTGGCTAATAACCAATAGGGTACCAATATATCATTTAAAGTTTGTTTATTTTTCTGTTTGTAGGCTCACTTGCCAGCAAAATTCGCCGCAAGGACACACTTGCCATCAAACTTGGTAACAGGCCCAGCAAGAAGGAGCTAGAAGAGAAGAACATTCTCCCACGGACCTCAGAGACCGAGCGACAGGAGCTACGGCAGCAGATCGGCTGTAAACTAGTGAGGTACATTATTCTGTATTTATAATATTTTCTTTCACAAAACACAGTCTTAAGATTCATTAATAGCCTTTGTGGTTTCCTCGGACTGATTCTTGTTTCTTCTCCAATAGACAGCTGAGCCAAAGGCCCACCACAGAAGAGCTTGAACAGAGAAATATTCTGAAACGTACGTCTCCTCTGTCACGATATCATTTACATAGTCTGTAGACAGTTGCTTTGTTTTGGATGCCCAGGGCTTTAATGTTTGTTCTTGATTATTGCTGCCTCTGTATTGGAGAGACATTCACTCAGTCACAGGAATCGCTGTGTATCTCAATTCCTGTGTCATTCTCGTTCTGCCTTTTCCATTGCCTTGGTTTTATGTGATATAATTGAAACCTATGAATGTGAAGAAGGAGCTCAGCTCTAACAAGCTGTATGCTGCTGACAAACAAGAAGCAATAAGCAATTCAACAAAGAGTTGCCTGAAGCGTGCTGCTTACCTGAGATATAATTGATCTTCACAGAAAATATCCCTAGAGGGCTTACATTTCCTGCATTTAAGAGTTATAATACATAGCATACATCATTATTGTCGTTTCCTGAAGCGGGTACATTATTAAACAAGAATTGATGTTGTGAGAGGTATTGTGTCAGTTTGAATTTGAATGTCTTATAAATACAACAATGAAAGTTGGTACAAAATTGTTTTGAAAATCGTCTAAGGTCACAACAACAGTATTTGACTAATGTTACAGAATTAAGTTTTGGACCTGTCGCTGAGCATGCTTTGATTCTAGACTATCACTTCATGTCTTTCACTGTACTATGACAAGTCTTACTGGAAAGAAAGACTTAAAATCGGCATTGACAGATTGGTGTCAGTTAGTCTTGGGTTGTTTTATCATTGTCAAATGATGTGTTTGAATTTCAGAACAAATATCAGTCATTGGATAGGATAAAAATTGAACATGGATGACAAAATCTTCCTTGTATCCCTTTAGAGAAAAATGAGGAAGAAGAACAAGAGGCCAAGCAGGAGATTAAAAGAAGGCTATCCCGAAAGGTACAATCTTCTGCAGTTGATTGACAGTCAGACATATAAATATATAGACATATAAATAGATTTGGTAAATCATGATTATTGCAAAGTCACAATTCTCACATAAATTAAGATAGGAAGTCATAATACTAAAATAATGGGGGAATAAATTCCCCGTTGTTATTGACTAATTAAATTTGACTTTTTGTGTAATAATTATGATTCCTCAAAGGTGATTGATTTTTTTTTTCTTATGTGGCTTTAATTAAAAAAAAAAAAAGAAGATAATAAAACATTACAGATATAAGTTTAATGTATTGCTCTAATTTCAAATAACAGCCTGTTATTTTAGGGTAATTCTACAAGAAGTTATGAATCATCATGAATCATCTAGTAGTGGAAAATAGTGGATTGTGGGATATTGCGCCATCTGCTGGCTATACAAGGAAGCAAAATACACGATAGAAAGTGAAGAGACTAGTAGCTCAATAAGTTACACATACTTATTGACATTTTGATGATGTGCTTGAACTTGAATTTAGTATTTAATATGATATGAAATTTGAGTTGCATTTGAAACCCACTTGCTAACTCCTAATTACATGTTGTGGGGAGTATAAAGAGTGTTGTAAGAGTGGTGACTCTTTTAATCGTGGCCTACTAATTTCGTTTACTGCTAATGTCCTATATTATGGACAGGATTAGAACAGAAGATGTAATCGGGTGGATAGACCAGATCCATAAAATGGTCCAATAGTCAGTTACAGAGATTTACTCAAAACTGACCTGTTCTAGCTGAAACTGCCATAATGGACAATGCTTTTCAGGCAAATGCCATCTTTAAATATTGTCACTTATAAAGTCGGTCACGTTCAACCTGCTTCATTATCGAAGAAGAACTTTAGTTTGACACTCATGGTTTCACTTACGTAAGCTATTACTTAAGCTTAAGCATGTTTAACTCCTATTAAAGGCGACTGCACACACTTTAAAAGGTGACTCAGTGAATTGCTCCGTGTTTGTAGCTCAGCGTCCGGCCCACAGTTGCAGAGCTGGTGGCGCGTAGAATTTTGCGCTTCAATGAATATGTGGAGGTCACAGATGCAAAAGACTATGATCGCCGTGCTGACAAGCCCTGGACCAGGTTAACCCCTGCAGACAAAGTAAGCCATTTCTCTCTCTTACTGTTGCTTTACATTGAGCATCCTGTACTCTAAAAAGCAGGGTTTATTTTTATTTTATTTTCATTTTAAATTACATAAATTGGAAAATTTTAAGTAACATATGTGTGTAGACAAATATTATATTTGTATGTATGTTTGTGTATGTACTGTATGTGGGTCAAAGATGTCCATCAAAAGAAATTTACAAAAGTAGTTTTATTTCCATAGAAAGCACATTAAATGTGATGTGAAATGTGGTTTTAGATAAGTTTGTGAAGAATAAAGTGTCAAAATTTGTTCGAAATAATATTACGTTGTCATTTCAGTTTATGTTAAAAAAATTTGAACAACATGCCTCAACACACCTGCCTGGGAGTTTCTAGGATCCACCTTGTTCCTGACACAATAATGGGCGCCACATTTGTAAAATTTATGGATATAGCTTCCAGTCTCATCCACAGCCAGCTATTTTTAGCTATTTAAAACACTTAGTTTTGCTGCTTGATATTGAATCTGCTTGATTGTGTCCTATCATGTTATTTTAATGTTATCTTAATTTTAAACACACAATTTAACGTTTACTGCACGTTGTTATTTTCCTCGTTATTTCCCTATAGCAAGGGTCATCAGACTAGATCCTGGAGGGCCGGTGTCCTGCAGAGTTTAGTTCTCACTTGCCTCAATATACCTGCCTAGAAGTTTAAAGGATTGGAGCTAAACTCTGCAGGGACACCGGCCCTCCAGGACTGAATTTGGTGACCCCTGCCCTATAGCATCTACCGAACCGGAAACCTCAACCATAGGCTTACTTCCACATTCAGGAACAAGGTGTATACCTAACAAGACCTTAATTAGCCGCTTCGGGTGTGTTTGATTAGGGTTGGAGCTAAAGTCTGCTGGGACACCGGCCCATGGGAGAATATTACATTTTAAAAGCGTTCTTACTGACAACTTAAAATTAAAAATTAAAACCAATTTAAAATTACAACTAATTATTATTTGAGGTGAAAGTCTTTTAATATGTCATGAATGGATTTTTGTTGTAAATACGCCTGACAAAACTGTTACATTGAATGACATTTTAGTGGGTGTTTTCTGTAAATCAGAAATGTATAATTTATTTTATACTTAAAACGAAACAAATGTAATTAAATTAAACAGAAAATGCTTTTAATTTTGGGGGGAAAAACATCAAGAATTTAAAGCAGTATTGCACTTGTTGTATTTATGTTTAAACCCTTTTTCGGCTTTGACCCATGTATGTATGTGTATGGATATGTTTGCATATCATTTTTAATGTATTTTAATTCTGTTTTTAAAGATAATGGGAATTGAACACTAATTCAGTTTATCACTTTATATAAATTTAAAAGATGTTGTAGATACTTCGGAGCACAAATGCTTTAATTATTCTCCATAAATAAGTTGTATAAATAAAAATGAAACCTTTGGAAATATTTATCCTCATATAATTCTAAACCTCTTTCTTCTATTTCTTGTTAAACACAGTAAATCATATTAATCTATAGTGTTTCATAAGACTTTTTTGTCATTTTCGGCACTTTGACAGTTCCAGCTGCTCCTAAGTAAATAACAAGACGTTTTCATTTTATACAACCATTCCTTTATGATACTAAATAAACAGGTTAAATACAGTCGTCTATATTGTTACATATGTCTCTCTTATGATTTGGAGAAAAGTAAATCTGAATAATGTGATCAATAATGGAAGTTATTTTACATTACATGACTTTTGTGTGGTCACAGATGCCGCCTACTGGGCATGTGACTTGTGCATTAAAATATGGTAATTAGCAACAGTTCAAAAACTTGTTCAAGATTAGGAAGAGTGCTGTTTTAATGGACATAAAACATTATATTAAAGTATTATAATTATGAATAAATACATTTCAAATAAATGCTGCACTTACTATTCAGCAAAGAGTACTGCAAGCACATGTATCCTCACGGTTTACTCAAAATCTTAAGCACTGATAATAATAAGAAATGTTTCATTAGCACATTATCATGGTAGTAGTGTATTATAAAAAAAAAAAATAATAATTTTCCGTTGTTTTCAAAAGTATTTAATTTTAGTTGTCATTTGTCATTGTCACTAATGACTTTTCTTTGTTCTTGTCGCAGGCTGCTATACGTAAAGAACTTAATGAATTTAAAAGCAAAGAAATGGAAGTCCACCAAGAAAGCAAACAGTTTACCAGGTATGTTTGTGTACTAGCAGCCGGATCAAAAGAGGATGAATTTAAAAGTTAACAGACATTACAGAAGGTCTTTAGTCCGTATAATGCTTTCTTTTCATAGTAATTGAACATTAGCCTTTCGCTGACCTACAGTCTACTGCAGTCTTCATTTTCAAAATGAGAAATTGGCGATTCCCACAGTAAACATCCTTCAGTATGACGGGACTAATAGCGAAAAGTCACGTGATCTGGTGGTAGTGCCTCCATAGCACTATGATTATCTTGTGGATATCATAACAATCGTTCTGCAGATCACCTAGAATGGGTCTAACTGCTGGAAATGCATAGACAAAGTGCAATTACTTTGCATATCTGATGCATTAGACATCTGTCAGTAAATATCCGGCAGCCTTCTTTATCTGTTAATAATGGCGTGTTAATAGACTTGCTAGTGATAAAAAAAAAAAAAAAAAGATGCCATCAGCTGCTCTTTCCACTGCCTCGTTTCCTCTAAATATTGCTCAGATCTGTTGTGCATCCCGTCTGCTGGCATGGCTGCTAAACTAGCGTCTGCTCTCTCTGCTTTGTGGCAGGTTTCATCGGCCCTGAGGCAGTGCCTGGTTGTGGGGGTGCTGGACGGCCGGTAACTCGAGGCTCTCTCTTCCTGTCTCTTCGCCATGCTTCCTGCCGGGAGACTAACAGACTGGCTCCATGCGGCAGCCGGCTCTTCTCTGGCACCAGCTGCACTTTAGTTCTTGCTTTCATCCACTAGAGGGCTACAGATAGGCCTGGGAATGCCATCGTGAACCGAAACGGAAAGAGAAGAATCTTCAAACAAGATAAAGCAATGCAATGGTTCTGACACTTTTTTTTTTCATATATGTAATGTTTTTGCACACACTAAGGACAAGACTTGCACTCTTTTAATTTAAAGTGTCCCTGATGTTCTCTCAAGGTTGAGCACAGCAGTGTGAAAACAATCAAAAGCGTGCAGTGACTCATCAGAGGCTCACGTTGTTGCTGCGTGCGGCTCCAAGGATTTTTGTGTGTGTGTAATATGTGTTTTGTTTTGTATATATTACATATTTCTTGCAGTATTCGTGCAGAGTCCAGTAATATCTATGAAAATATGTGCATGTGGGGAGAAAAAACCCAAACATTTTATAAGACTCGTGTATCTGGTCCAGTGTATATTACATGGATATTGAGGTTTATTTGGACATAGTGATGTCCGGATTTATTACTGCCATTATTCCTCTGTATCCAGATCAATACGTCCTCAATATAATAGAATGTAATCAGATTTATGTTGTGCCTTGACAGTGTTGTTTTGTTTTCCCCAAAAAAGTCTGATTACTTGATATATATCTGGTCATATTGTAACATATCTTTAACTGCTGTTCAGGAAGAGACTATTATCATACGGTTTATGGAATAATTCAATGTTTATTTAGCTTGTATTTTAGTTTACCCCAGCATTATTTCCCAAAGTTCCAGTTAGCATCTCACTGATTTGGCTTTTAGGTTGTATTTATTGAGTACAGTGGTGTCGACCATATACAGGATGTGGCAAGCAATATAATGTAGTGAACCAGTAGTTTTAACTTAAATCGGAAAGGGCTTCTAGTCCATAATTTTAGTCCATTATAAAATGTGTATTGCATTATTGCACATTTTGGTGCTCTTATAATATATGATTGTATGTCACAGGCAGAATTTGCTGGATGCTACCTCACGTCCAGCTTTGAGGTTTGTTTGTTTTTTTTCATGTAGTTAGAAATTGGGGAAACTTAAATTATTTCAAATCAGTTGTACAGTCTGTGTATGATATATGTGAATACATCTAGGATATTGCAGTATATTGGCTTGGTTTCCTTTTCATTTAAAGACGGTGAAAACATTAACTTGAATTTATCATGTTTTTAGTTATTTGGGTTAGCAAGCGTTCAAGTGTAAAAAAAGAGAAACCACTTCAGTCACCACTGGACAATTTTATATATATATATATCAAATTTAAAATCTGTTTAAAACCTGTTAAGTTGACTTTTATTAAAATGGATTAGTTGAGTATTGATTAGTACTAGTGGTGTCAAACAATGTGTGGAAGCCCGTTTCCCCCACTGTATAAAATATACATACACAAATAATAAATATACACAGAACATGCATACTGTAAATTATGCAAACAAAATCTTTTATTTTGGATTTGTATACATCGAAATTTCATTGTCCCCTGAGTATATGAAGATATTCATTCCTATTTAAAGTTTGGCTATATATTCATGTTTTAAAGCAGAAAACAAATAGAATCCTGAACTAAATAGAATACAATAGATCTAATAGGTTCATATTTTCATTCTTTCTCATTTAATTTGTCTCCAGCGTTTCAGTGATTTTTATTTTACTTTTTTATATATATATATATATTAATGAAATGAAGCTGTGTGGTTGTTCTTTTCCCAAAAAGCATATCTTGAATATATAAAATATACACACAATCTTGAAATCATGTACATTTTGTGTGTGTGTGTATCTATGAAAATGTAAATGATTTCAAGCTATAAAAACAAAACATTTTTGCTAGTATTCTTTGTTTCCTGTCCAATTATCTCTCTTGCATCTAAATGGTCTCATATCAGGGCTGCCTTTGTTTGTTGTGTTTTATGAAGCTAATGGGCTGAGAATCCAAACATCATGAGTGCACTTGTTTTACAGAATGTTTGGGCGACGAATGGAAGAACACAAGGACGTCTGGCTGGTTTTTGTCAACTACAGAATTTATTCTAGCCGAAGAATTCCTATAGAAATGAGCAGGATTCATTATGATCTTTGATTCTTTATTATCTATTAAGCAGAGAACATAAATGTCATTAATCCGGTTTTGTTAGAATTTTATTATTCATATTTTATGATTTGGAAACGGTTACCAAAGATTTTATTCAATAATTACTGAATATTCTATAGATACAGAATTTATTTGATATACTTTTACAAGCTAAAAGGCATCTCATGAAAATGCGCATACAAATAAAACTCCTTAAATTCCTACAATAGTCGTAGTCGACATTATCCTGCAGTGTCCAGACATAGATTTTAAGTCAAAATGATTGTATTAACATGTCATTATTGTAAATGATCATTCAGACGCCTGCTGTTATTGTAAATACTGGATGACGTCCAGGAAATCTTGGAGCGTAAGAGAACTAAACCAGTCCGCTGTGCTCTTGAATAGCTTTCTCATTGTAAATCACGTGGATCTGTTATGATCCATCTCCAAGTCGTTCATAACCCGCCTTTGATTTTGTGTATTTCTTGTAAGAGAAACCGCTTTGGATACACATACAGAGCAAATATTGTATATGACAGTGGGTCACACCTTTCCCATCAAGCCCTTTTAGACATGACCGGTGCTGTCGTCACAGGCGCCAAGTGCACTCCATTTGATTTCATGCTTGTTTTAACTTGTTTTTCTTCTTCGGCTGCTTGTGCCTCTAATCAGATGGTACTGGCATCTGTTCTCACATATTTAATCATAGATAGGCACTCATACAGAATGTTTTAAATTGAAACTTTATGATCTTATATTAAATTACAGCATGACAGATTTTCAAAGTTAATTGTGCATATTGACTGGATGGAGCAAAATGACCTTTAATCTATAAGCGCATTTGGGAACTAGCGCACATTACAAGCTAACTTAAGACTTAGCAAGCATGTGACAGCTCTGTCTTTGCTCATATAAATGGCTTATCCGCTGGAAATGATGGTTATTTGAGATTATACCATTAAAGATGTGATGGCTTTATGGCTGACTAAATGTAGCATTAACCACATCCGGAAACGCATGCTTTTCAAGGTTAGTGTCAGCCGCTGAAGGACATGAAATGTTTGCTCAATGACCTTTTTGTGTGGCCAGTCCAGGTGCTGTTTTCTCAGAGCGATGATATGTTTGGAAGAGCTCAAGCTGGTTGTGTAGGAGGGTAATGAGTGGCTCAAAGGGTTTGTTACTGCGTTCAGCCACTCAAAAAGAAACGGAAAAAAGAAATCGTTTGCTCAACTGCAGGGTTTTTATACATAATTCCTTCTGTGGCATCCTTTTAGAACTTTCTGTGCTCTTCATCAGCTTAATTCAGCGTTATTCTTCATTTGAAAATAAAAATAGCTGTGAGCTTCAGCACGAGTGCAGCCGGTGATCTGCTGTGCCAGTATGTTATTCCCGATCCTGACACTGCAGAAATGACTGTTGTAAGAATAACTCAAACTGTGTGGCCAGCTGGCGAGGATTTGCCCTGCTATGTTAGTGGCAAACCGCTGACTGCCACGCTGCGAAACTCTTATCAGTGAAGTCATGGTGATGCGAAATTTCCTCTGCACCGATTTATCCAGACAAACAATGGAAAAATCCACTCCTTTTACATTCATTTGCTTGATTTTACTTTAAATGAGCAATGTGCAATGAGTTGAAGCAGCTTTCGATATTTTTCAATCTCTTGATTATGATCCGTTTACTACGGTGGCCGAGAGAGCTCAACACGCTGCAATTTAAAAATAACGCATGCAAACAGAAACAAATGGCTGCATCTTTAAAATAACGCATGCAAACAGAAACA
>JAUMHR010000016.1:1415679-1429304 GCA_032361145.1 Enteromius fasciolatus | reverse complement strand
GAATGTGAATAAGATGATACTTTATGTGCCATAAAGGAAGTCAATAAATTGATACAGAAGTACTATAATAATATAAATAATATAAAATATATAACACACACACACACACACACACACACACATATATATATATATATATATATATTTACATACATGTAAATATTTTCATAGTATATACTTTATGTGTGTATGTATACATGCACAATAAATATACACAGTACACACAGATATATTACGTAAATAAAACATAATATTAAAAATGATCAATGCATGATTAATCATTTGACAGCACTACTTACAACATTCTTCAGTAAAAAAATAAATAAAGCAGAATTACAAGAATAGAAACGAAGTGAACAATATATATTATACACATAATAGACAAAATAGTCTTTACATTATGTGCGGATAGGCCTACAGTATGCTATAGACCTGTAAAATTATGCAAAGAATATGAATAAGATGATCTATTGTGATTATACTTTGTAATTATGTGATTTAGATGCCATAAAGTATGTCAATAAATTAATATAGATATTCACAATATTATAGAGGCCATGACTTAAAATGAAAAACCTTCATTAGTAGCAGACTAATATAATGGGGAAAATTTCCCTAAAATATTTGAACATATTGCCAATTTTATGTCTAAAATACGCATTCTTATTTATTAGGCTAATCAGTAGAGTTTGTATTTATTTATTTTTTATTTATTGTTATGCAGGCAGCCCAAAATCTTTAAAGTTTTGTGAATTGCATGTTTGTTTGTTTGTTTTTCTCATGCACAGGTAGGCTATAGGCCTGTAAACAATACAAAACTGTTTAACAAGGGCAATTGAATGTATACTAACACATTTTAAGTTGTATGTTGTGAAGTTTGGGGTAAAATCAGACTTCATTATAAAGCTCCAGACGTAGCATAACACCGCAGATCAAAAAAGTTTAAGTTCCCAGTTCCCACTTTTGTTTTGCACTCACGCAGTGTGTCACGTGAACTCCTGTAACCAATCCTTTGCCACCTTTTCCTTCTCTCCTCTGGGGTCAGTCGAGTTGGAGGAGCGAAGGAGCGATGGCGGTGCGCACATAAGACTTTACCAAGCAAAGTTTAAGCTGCTCTGAAAAAGTCTTTGGATCTACGCGAGGGGGGAAAAGCAGTCATTTTTGTATTGCTGGTGAATGACTGAAGTGCGCACTAGACTGACTCTGCGAAACGTTTCCTGCTGCGAGCGCGCGACGAGTCCTTGGCGACGGCGGAATTTTGGGAGCCGCAGTGACTAGTTTATGAACTTCGGAGAGAGCTAGCGCGTTAGCACAGCTATTTAGCCTGCTCGTGTAAAGTGTTTCAACTAGCCAAAGACTGTCTGTGTGGAGGTTTTGTACAAGTAGACACTGACTTTAATTAGTAACACATCTTAGATAGTGAATTAATCGTAGGTATATTTAGCTTGATTCATTCGCTTGGGATGAGCAGGTACTTTGCACCTGTAGCCTCACGGCTTGAAAACTCTCGCGACTTTCCCGGTTAGGTATGTTGTTTACCTTCATTTTTTACAAAGAATGAATTCTTTTGAACATATGGTTGCGCTTAAACCGATAGACCAATAATGTAGCGTTTACTTTTAAAAGCAACGTTAAACAAAGTTGCCCTCGCAAATTTCGGCTAATGCCGATGTCCCTGCTTCAGAGACACTTCGCACTCCCAGACTGGTTATCTGGCTTACGTGGAAACAAAGCAATGCGTCCCTTAACCTCTATTAAGCCGGATTTAACCTGACCGACTCTCCATTAATGGTATAAAGTGACCTGGCTTGGGTTCTTAGGTGTTTTCTGTGTGTATATGTCATTGGGGAATACGACTACAAGACTAGTTTACTTTGATCTGACATCACGGCACCCTATGGTGCTCCTGCAGGCACCGAGACATGGATGTTCCCCAGGCCGTTTTCCCAAACGGTGAGGGGCGCCTAAGCCTCCAAGACCATGTCTGGACGGAGTCCTCCAGCTCGGGGGCTTGGGCTCACTCTGCGCCCGTGTGTCCCCGCTCGCTCTGGACCGCGGTGTTTGATTATGAGGCAAGCGGGGAGGACGAGCTCAGCCTGCGGCGAGGAGACGTGGTGGAGGTTCTGTCCAAGGACGCTGCCATCTCGGGAGACGAAGGCTGGTGGACTGGTAAAATTAACCATCGCGTGGGCATCTTCCCATCTAATTATGTTACTTACCAACCAGCCATTTACAGAGCGGTAGGGGCTCGCGAGAGTGACCCTTCCGCCCCTGTTCGGATACCGTTTTCAGAACTTGTTCTACAAGAAATTATCGGCGTCGGTGGGTTTGGCAAAGTCTACCGGGGAACCTGGAAAGACCAGGAGGTCGCGGTGAAGGCAGCTCGACAGGACCCCGACGAGGATATTAAAGCGACTGCAGACAGTGTTAAGCAAGAAGCCAAACTTTTCTCGATGCTTCAACATCCTAATATTATTAAACTGGAGGGGGTGTGTTTGGAGGAGCCTAACCTGTGTTTGGTCATGGAATATGCCCGAGGAGGGACTCTGAACCGCGCTTTGACGGGCAGGAGGATCCCCCCTCATATCCTCGTGAACTGGGCCGTCCAGATCGCCAGAGGCATGCAGTATCTCCACGAGGAGGCTGTGGTTCCCATTATTCACCGAGACCTCAAGTCCAGCAACAGTAAGAGAGTTACCACACATTCATTAATACCTCCTTATCTTGAACAAGAATTGCAGGTATTTGCTCTACTGTAAAAGCATACACAAGCTTGTCACATTGGTATTTCCTTTCGCAATTAACACGTTAATCATTAATCGTTTAAAAGCTTATCATTAGCACATCAACCTTTTTCCACATAAGCCTGTTTTTGAACCCAAATGGAGGGGAACACATCACCTCGTGCTCATCCTTGTAACATGGGTCATCTAGGAATATTATATATATATATTCTGGCAATCTAATTGTATTTACACAACCTGTGTGTAGTTAAGCATAGGGAACTGTGGACTGTCTTCTAGCTAAAAGCAATATGATTCTCAAAGGAAGCCACTAGCTAGTGAAATCTAACCCCAGAAGAAAAGCTATAAAATTGATGGATGCTCTGAGATTGAATGGAGCCTTTGTAGTTAGTGTTAAAGACACTGGATCCTTCCAAGTCCTTCTGGCAACTTCAGCATTCGCTCATCTTAGAGTACAACCTAAGCTGCAAGTTTTTAAATATTTAAAAAAAGTCTTTGCTTACACTATTTATTAAATCCTTCCCTGTTCTTACTTTTATTATTCTGGACAATCATCTTATTGCCTCCCTAAAATGGATAATTTGTATTATTCATTTCTAAAACTTCAGGTAAAAGCAACTGCCAACTGAATAAATGTCAATTTAAGTTGCAAAAAAATATTGCATCAGCACACTGCTCTGAGATGGTGAATTAACCTTACTTTGTAAAAGTCATCAGAAGATTTAAGGTTGCGTTTTTTTTTTTTTCTCCACACCCCAATTTTCACTGACAAAAGAGAAGGCTGTTTGAAAACTGCACCTGCACTTTAACAGTGGATCCAAGTCATGAACATCAGCAGGGTTCTAGCTCTAGAGTTGCACAGGCTTCAAGTGATAAGCCACTAGCTATCTTTAAGCCTAGGAATGATTTCTTCTCAATGAGTGTGACCCTGGGCAGGTTGTGAAGTTAAGAGGTTAGAGTTTAAACAGCTGGTGTGCTTACTGAGAAACTGACAAAGTTCTGCTTACAAAGTTTGGTAGAGACGCTAAGTCTGAATATAAATGTTTTTTGATAATTTAATAATTAGTCTTTTAAATTATGCACATTATGACTGGTGGTGAGAATTGTCATGTTTTACAGATGTTTATAAAGTGAGTTTCTTTCATGTAAAGGGGGATATTTGCTCTCTCCTCTCAAACAAAACTATAGCTGCAAGGCATGCTGCATGGCTATGGGATTGTCCTATTATGTTTCTTAGTCATAGATAGAGTTGGGAAAGACCCTAATGCTTATCTGCCTCAGGTATGCTATACATTGGTTAACCAATACCTAAAAGAGCATTTCAGATGTTGTTTGGCTAAGTTTCACAAATCAGTAAACTCAAATATAGTCTTGAATGCTGTACAAATTTGATCAGCTGGTAACATTGACCTGATGCAAATCTATTCAGAATGATGTTGAATCATTCAGAAATCATCCTAATATGCTGGTTTTTAAGGATTTGTAACAATTATACATAGAGAATAGAGAAAGAGAGAGAGATTTCAGTCTGCAAATCTGCAAATACGTTGTTATTATTATTACCGTGTAATTGTCTCTGTTAAATTAGCAGCGCATATCCAGAACAATAAAATAGACAGCATTCCACTATCAACAATAGACGCAATGTGGCACCCTGCCCCCGTTCAGCGTGGCAGTGCTACTGTTAACGCAACTCGGTTTGTTCATCTCTCCACAGGATTGTGACAAACAACACTGGAAGCTTGCTGACCTTAATTGAAAAAATAATGTATGTTTGCTCAGTGCTGCACTCAGGACACCCACCCATCATGAACCAGATCCTTTCTGCGAGTTCTTAAGAGGAACTCTTTGCCCATTCAGGTTGCAGTACATTGTTTAGCAGGTTAAAGGTAGAGGGTACTTTTTTAGGGAGGCACAAACAGCAAAGTCAAACAGTCGTCGCTCAAAAAGTAAGAAATGAAATCAGATTTGCTTTGTGCCCACTCTTGCTTATCTGATCAATGATTATCTTTAAGATATAGCAAATAGTGAGTGAAATGATGTTTTTTTGCCCTAATCTTTTAATACCTCACTCAAAGGAATGTCGCTAACGAGGGGGCAAAAGCTTAACATAAGTTTGCACAATGGAATGGTCAAGCACTGGTTGCTAGGTGACTGCCAACCCGAGAATGCTTCAACTCCTGGGCCTGAAAGGCTTATTTTCATTATTTTTAATCTCCTCAATGGCTGCTGTTTTCTCTCCAAGACGGGGAGCTTCCCCTGATTGGGGGTAAAGAATATTGCAGAACTGTAGCCAGCAGTCCCTGTGAAACTCGGCACTGTGCCACACTTCAAAACTCAGTTTTGTAATTTCAGGCACATGAAGTGAAACGTTAAGGAATCTCAAGCATGTGTGCTCTCCAAAACACACACACACTCTCTCTGACTGACAGTGTAGAGAACAATGGCCTTGTTGGAGGGATTGAGAGGGACCGTGGCGAACATACTACAGGCAATGCTTATTGTCTCATGATCTAAAGATGATTTTCTGCCCCATAAAATGGACACCATAGAAATCTGAGCAAAGAAAAGACTTGTAAGAAAATTGAGAGAGCAGAGAAGATTGAAAGAGTTTTTATTTATATTAACATTTATTTTTTGGAAACAGAAAAAGTGGATCTTATTTATTAATAAGACCGCTTTCAGATTGAATGAACTGGTTTACTGAAAGTATAAAATATTAAAACTGACTGTGCAGTAGTTTGTGGGTGTGTAGAGTCATTTAATTACACTTTAAACAGTTGTTTGCTCCTGTGTTGTTACTTCATGGAAAGAAAACCTAAAAGTGCATAGAAACCAACAGCTGAGATTTCCCCGAAAGCATGCATCAAAACAGGTGAAACCTGTTCGAAACGGAATCCTAATTTTCGTGCTTGTCCCAAAATGAAAGATTTGTGAATTTCACATGACTTTGTTTTTTTCTATGCAGACTTGGTTCTTTTTATTTGCAGTATCCAGCATGTTAATTAATTTAAAGGAAATTAAAATAATTGTAAAGGAACTAAAATACTCAGTATTTCAGTAGATTCCGATTAGATGGCTTCATGAATAAACATTGTAATTTCTGATTACGGAACAGGTGAAAATCTTGTAATAAAAATGCAAGACAGCGCTACTAAATGTCTACTAAAAGTGCATAAACTGGGAGTGTAGTCAAGGCCATTCATCGCCACCGTACATTGGTTAAGGCTGGAAATGAAAGCGTTTAATGAAATGTGTCCAAGTAAGAATACATAGTTACCCCTTCAGGTCATGATGGAAAAGGGAGTGAAGGTCAGATTAATCAGACATGTTGTTATCACCGTATTTATTACATACTGATGTTGATAAAGGTCTCAAGTTGGATGACTGTCAAGGACAGAACCGGGGAGAAATAATACTACTCCTGACCTCAGGATATTCCTCACTTCAAAGCAAGCTGGCCTACATTCTCATGTTGTTTGTCATTTGGTACGAGACTGTATTGTAAACTAGAGCGACTTGTATGTCTCTTAGAGTTCTTCATATAGGTCTCTGTCCTTGAAGATTCCACTTCATGATAAAAGAGCGGAAATATGAGCATCCTCTTAGCATTCTTGTATTGTTATTCATTGACATAAATGCTCAAAGGCTAAGCCTCATGCATAATAAACATTTTCATCATACCTTAAAGTGGCTGATCTGAATCTCCCGGTCACTTTTTTTTTTTTCTGGGCATTTTTTCACTCCATACTTTTACAATTAATTTCTAACTAATATAGTCTCGTACAAATAACTAAAACATTTCTTCTTCCTCTCTTTTTGTAGTTTTATTACTTGAAAAAATTGAGAATGATGACATTTGCCGAAAAACCCTGAAGATTACTGACTTTGGCCTGGCCCGTGAGTGGCACAAAACAACCAAAATGAGTGCAGCTGGCACTTATTCCTGGATGGCTCCTGAGGTCATCAAGTCCTCTCTGTTTTCCAAAGGGAGTGATGTCTGGAGGTAAGCTGTTATTTTAACTTAATTGCAATGCTGAGCACAAAGCCTGTTATTATAGTGAATTAGTTACTCGAGGTTAGACACAATCACACGGGCATCACAGGAGCACTACCAGCTTTTCCAAAATGCAGGCAGGGTAATTATCCTATGACACATAATTTATCTTGTTTATTATATTTATTGTTTTTAATGTAACGTACTGACAGAATTTTACTCAGTGTTGACTGCAAACACATTAGAATATTGTGTCTTTAGCTCACCAGCTCCAAACTGTATCGGTAGTATTTCGGATCAGTCACCCTTGCGTAGTTCCAAACCTGTATGAATTTCTTTGTTCTGCTGAACACAAAGGAAGATATTTTGAAGAAGTTGTAACCAGGCTGTTTTGGGTCACCATTGACTTCCATTGTTTTGTTTTTTTTCCTACCATGGAAGTCAATGGTGACACAAAACAACCTGCTTACAACGTTCTTCAAAATATCTTCCTTAGTGTTTGGCAGAACAAAGAAATTCATACAGGTTTGGAACTACTTGAGGTTGAGTAAATTATGACAGAATTTTCATTTTTGGGTGAACTATTCCTTTAAGAGAATCGGTTTCAATTCAAATACCGCATTAAATGAAACACCCTATGTAGGCGGGTAGGTTTTGTAACACAGTTTGGAATGTGTAGTGGTTGATTTTGTTTTTAGGTCAGTTTGAAATAGAACAGTGTTTTGGTGGTGATCCAGCTGCCCTTTTACCTTGTTTGTGAAAGCTAAATGTGAAGACTCATCTTTTTCCAAGTTCCACGTCACATTGGTCAAACATTGCTCACTGTATGCCAACACATGATTGGTTTCACTTCTCTCTTTTCTTTCCTGATATTGCTAGATGTCTTGTTAGTATTGTGCATAAGCATTGTTCATTCAGCTCATTGGTGTGTTTAGTACCAGTAAATACCACGCTGACACCTCTCTAATGTATTCTGTTCTCTATCTAGCTATGGAGTCCTCCTTTGGGAATTACTGACTGGAGAGGTTCCTTACCGTGGCATTGATGGTTTGGCAGTTGCCTATGGAGTGGCTGTCAACAAATTAACCCTTCCCATTCCATCTACTTGTCCTGAGCCTTTTGCTAAGCTCATGGAGGGTAGGTGTATTGGTTGTTTACTGATGGTGCTCATTTGCTTATTCAATGGTTCACTATATGTTATAATATGGCATGACATTTTTTGACATTTGAGCACTGATGCCCTGTTCACACCACCAGTGTTTCTTTGTACTTTAAGACGCTTCTGGGTGTTCCTAGTGAGTGCTGTCCTGCTGTTGTTACTTTAATGCTAGTTCACTAAATCCTTACCCAGATGAACAATCAATTAAAATACAGTCTAAACTCTCTCCTACTGCCAAGAAATTCTCACTTCATTGTGATAATTACCAGGTTGTCTCTGATAAATAACATAATGCAAAGGAAACTGTTTTAGCACAAACTGCATCAATACTAAACAGCTCATTGCAGTGCATCATATAATTATTGTATCAATCAAACTCAGAAAACAGTAAAATTGCTTCATTCTGTCCTGTTTTGCTTGTAGTCAAAATGGATGATCTGAGCTCTCATGACTGTCCTTATTTTGTATTGGTTATTGTTCCCAAAAGATGCTCTTTATTTGCATAAAGTTAAACATTTCTCAACTTTGTTGTGCCATTGGACGTGCCTACTTTGCATAAATAGGCAGCTCTATATTGACATGAATAGGGTCATTTTACAGTGTGGCATGAACAGGGCTTGAGTGTGATAAAGTACCCATTGCAATCAACAATGAATTGTCATTGTAATGATAATAGGATTCTAACATATTTTGGGTTTCTAGAATGCTGGGAACAAGATCCCCACATCCGCCCGTCTTTTGCTTCCATCTTGGAGCAGCTGACTGCCATAGAAGAGGCTGTGATGGCCACCATGCCACAGGACTCCTTCCACTCAATGCAGGAGGACTGGAGAGTGGAGATCCAAGAGATGTTTGATGAGCTACGCACTAAAGAAAAGGTCAGTTGATCAGAGATTTTGTAGGCTTGCCTATTTCTGAGCTTGTTCTACACTTGACTATCCAGTTTTGTTTTGTGTTCTGTTTTGTAATGAGACAGTGGATCTATTTTTATTTTTTTCAGGGTTAGAGATTTTATTAGGGTAGCTGTATTTGGTTGAACTTATCCTCTTAAAGCCATCTATTACCAATGAAATGGCCTTAAGTGTTTGATAAAGTTAATATGATAAGCTGCTTCCAGTCCTAGCAGCTTGCTATGTTGAAAAGGATTTGCCGTTGGTTGATCAAGAATGCCCTTTCCTGCAAGTCAGCTAAAACTTAATGTAGAAACTCTGACATTGTTTCCTACGTACATTCTTGATCAGGGAGTTTTTTTGACCGTTGTAAGTAAAGTCTTCTTACATACATTTTTCCTTGTTGCGTGAAGCGCCAAACTTTCCTGGCTAGTAAATAAATAAATTGTTCATTCATTAATGAATTGTCTAAATCATCTGCCCAAGTGTGTTTCTTGGCAGACTGCCCCAAAGCTTCTTACAGAAGTTATTCATAAGAGATTAGGCCAAACGGCTTTACTCCATGTGGCCGGAAAACCGTCTTGATTAATGCTTAACAATTCTGCCTGCAAGTTTTTATGCATGTGGATTATTCTGCTCAAAAGATTTAGAGGAGTAAACTAACTCCATCATAAAGGTGCTTGATTCTTTTAACCAAAAGGCAGATTTCCATTGCCATATTGAAGTGTTAAGTGTAAGCTAGAGCAAAAGTGAAATGCAGAGAACAAGAAAACATGCAGTTTAAGTATTTCTTTTCTAGCTAATAAATGGTACCGCTGTTGTGTGAATAACTCACTCACCGGTCTCACGTTATAGTATGTTTGTCGTGCTCAAGGGTAAAGCCAAGAAAAGAAGACTGATCTGAACCGAGCTGTTTAAAGCAGAAAGGAATCTGAGCTGTGTCCTCCAAGGCCACTGGAAGTGAAACTGCCATTCATACCATAGATTTTTTTTTCTCTCTCTTGTACAAAGTGGAGTCATAAACATGAGAACTGTCACATTTTTCTTCCCTAGGCAGTGGTTCAGTATATCAAAAAACTTGGCCATAGTCCTAATTTCAAGGAATTGTTAAATCAAATAAATTCGATCATTATTCCCCACCGTTAGGTTGATTAGATGAGGAACAGTTGATAGATCCTTTACCAAATATACTTGATCATGATTGTTTTTCACGCCATCAGGAGCTCCGTTCACGTGAGGAGGAGCTGACGCGAGCAGCCGTTCAGCAGAAGTCTCATGAAGAGCTGTTGAAGAGGAGGGAACAGCAGCTGGCTGAGCGGGAAATTAATGTGCTTGAGCGTGAGCTGAACATCCTCATATTCCAACTCAACAAGGACAAGCCCAATGTTAAGAAACGAAAGGGCAAGTTCAAACGCAGCCGCCTCAAGCTCAAAGATGGCAACCGCATCAGCTTACCCTCAGGTTAGAGCTTATGAATTTGTAGTGTAGCCTGAATATTGCATTAAAGTCTCTACATAATCTACATAATTTTCTCTTGTAGTATTAGGGTTGTGAAATAAGTTTATGTAAAAGATGTTATTGTAATATTTAGCTGAATTAAAAAAATTTTTAAAAGTGATTAATTTACTAATAAGGGGATAACCTTATTTGTTTTCGACAGATTTTCAGCATAAAATCACAGTTCAGGCCTCTCCGACTATGGACAAGAGAAGAAGCCTCAACAGCACCAATTCCAGCCCTCCCAGCAGCCCTACACTGATCCCTCGGCTCAGAGCTATTCAGTGTAAGTACCTACTGCTTTGCACAATCATACATCATCTGCTGGATTGACATTTTACAGTCAATCAAGTTTTTGGGTCAAAAAAACATCAGACATATTGCTGTTTGGAAGTTTAACATTTTGTTCTTTATTTTAAATATAAGGTCCACCATTTGTCTTCCTACAAGTAAATTAAATTCAAACGAACATCATTGTCATAAACTAATGTCATTGGCCCATAGCCCTTCTGTGTAAATGTTTGCCAGTTTCAATACAGCAAAAAGAATTAACATACCAAAAAAATCCATCCAGGTCATTGCCAGTCTGAATCCTATGTCTGTCACATGTTTGTAACATATTTTCTTCCCGTTAGTGAGCCACCCAAGTGACACTAGCAGAAGGGACAGTATGTTTGTGTATCACCAGGATGTGGATATCACAAGCGAGTGTAAACCTCCTAGCGGGTTTAGGAAGAAAGGCAAGGACACTGTGGTCCAGTGAGACAAAGCCATCCCCATCTAACTGTGTGTTGGTGTGATTCCTGATCACTGCTGCTCTGGCTTCACAGCATCTCTGTTTGTTTTGATGACTTTTGAATATAAATGATTCTCATAACACATTGCTTGATGCTTTTGAGGTTTTAATGGTTTATAAGGAGATGCTTTGACTGCCTTTGGGGATCAAGTACGTTTTGGTGGACCTTGTGCTGGTGCTTTAATAGTTTAAGGTCAAACCAATGATCTTCCGGAAGCTCCATTAACCATTTTTGAGTGATTGCAATGATCTAACTCTTGTTCACAAGTGATAATTCCATCTCCGTGTTGCTGGGTGGTGGAGGTTGCTTTTATTCACTAAATAAAGCTTGTTGCTGCTCTGCTGTGAAGGACTAATATATTGAAGCTCATTCTGTGGTGTGACAGATACCGGGAATATCAGTCAAGAAAGTGTTTGTTAATCTAAGCGATTCGGTTTTAAATTCTTCGTATCTTCATCTCTAGTGACCTTGGATGAGAGCAACAGGACATGGGGTCGTAGCACCAATTACAAACCTGAAGAATTTGAAGATGTTAAGAAAGTTTTTAAGAAGAAGGGCCGCACATGGGGGCCAAGCTCTGTGCAGACCAAGGAAAGAGGAAACTGTGCTGAAAGGTTAGAACAGTGTTCATTTTTTGAAGCGAAGGCAAAAAGATTACCGTTTTTTTTTTATGAAAATGTGTATTGTATGTAACCTTTTTAATGATTCTGTAAACCTGATAATTCAGATAAATTGTGGGTGCCGCTGTCATTTTGTCTTCAGAATTCGACCTCTCTCAGATGGAAGCAGTCCCTGGTCTACTAGTCTTATGAAGTCCCAGAAATCTGTTCCACTGGCCGCGTTATTTGCAGAGCAGGGTAAAGACAACTATCTTTTTCTCAGTTTTCATCACTGTTTGTTGTATTTTTTTTAATCATTAGACAAAGAATATGACATTAATCACCCGCTGTGTTAGAAATCACCCCCCCAAACCCTCATTCCCTGTTAAAAGTGTAAAAATAAATGAGTGAGCGAATTCTGGCACTAAGTGCACTGGAAGAGTTGCCGCTTCTGCTTAATTTTTACTTGCTGTTCAATGATAGTTTAAAAGTTAACAAACTGGCTGCTCAAGGAGTAGCGGAGATTTATCTTGAACTCTGTCATAAAAAATAGCATGTATAAACCTTAATTAAACTATTTAATAATCAAGTAAAAATACATTTGTACCTGTACTATAACCATACTACACTGTACTTGCGTTGGCCCAGCGGTTTGGAAAATGGATGGATGGTTCAGCTGCAGGCGCCATCTTCAGGCGAGATGCTGGAATTCATTCAACACAACCCTCACAGTGCATTTTCGATATTCTCTATTCGTTGAGTGTACATCGCTTGTACACTCATTATTGTGGTGCATTTGATTTAATCAAAATGTAGTAAAACAATAATATTGTAAAATATAATTATAAAATAAATTAAAATATTAAATTATTCCTGATGGCAAAGCCACATTTTCAGCAGGCTTCAGTGACACATGGTCCTTCAGAAAAACCTTTCGTGATTATTTTCACATAACATTTTGCTGAATAAAAGTATTAATAAAAAAAACACACTTGCTGCCCTCAAACTTTAATTTGTGAACTTCATTAACTTGTTTTATGTTGTTTTCCCAGGAACCAATAAAGATGAAGTATGCTCTGCTGATGGATCTGACAACAAACCAAAGCAACTCAAGTTCCCCAACCAGGTGTATATTGATCTACCTCTGTGGAAAGATGAACAGGGGGAGAGCAAGGGGCTGCCTGGTGGAGGCGAGAGCCAAGAGGACCCAACGACCTCCACCAGTTCCACCAGCACCACACCGCAGCACACACCCACCAACAGCCTGAAGCGCAGCACCACACGTCGGCGCACAGACACTGTTCTCTATGGCTGTGCCTCCATCCTGGCATCTGTGGCCTTCGGCTTCGACCTGCGGGAGGTTTGTAAAGGTGCTGTTAATGAGGAACCAGAGCCACGCGAAGAGAAGAAAAAGAGAGAGGGTCTTTTTCAGCGCGCCACTCGCTTCCGTCGCAGCACCAGCCCGCCTGGGGGACGATCACGCAAGGATGAGGTTACCACAGGACCCGTAAACCTACTTGCCATGTCATCGATTTCTGAGTGCAACTCCACCAAGTGCCTCCTGCAGTCAGATTGTGAGGGGTCTGGGTATAACTTAGCGAATGAGACTCCAGCTAGCAATTCCCAGACACATCAGAATACAGGCACTAGTGACGTTCTTCCCTCAGCACCTCTACAAGATCATACTTCTGGATGCAGCTCTCAGCTTAGAAGAAAAAAGTCCAGCCCTGCTGTGTGTCAGACCAGTAAGTGATATGTTATTTTTTAGGAAAGATCTTAATATTATGATTATTTCTTGTAACTGATAAAAGGTCCATATTAAAATTTCAATAAAAATGTTTCCAAAAAAAAAAATATATATATATTTAAATATATACACTATATTACCAAAAGTTTTCGCTCACCCATTCAAATGATCAGAATCAGGTGTGCTAATCACTTG